>CALNHX010011208.1:0-33947 GCA_940337035.1 Agriotes lineatus
TGTACAGGTTTTTTGATATCTAGGTGTATCTCCTCTGTCGTGTTATATTGTTGATCGTTTAATTTCTTGTCCAATCTTCGCTGATGCAGAGTTTTTATACTCTCATCTTTCAGTCCTTCTATGTTGTACATGGGGATTTCTCTTTTCCATCCCCAATTGGTCCTGCTTGTTTTGCTGATTGGATTCCGCTTTCATGTTTGTATATGGAAATACCACTGTTGCCTATACTAGGTGGTGATCGGAACCGCAGTCACCTCCACGCTGTACTCTGACATCTGTTATTTTAATACCGGGTTTCTGTTTGACGATGGTGAGTTTATTATCGATCTCAGTTGTGTAATTGCTTGTATCAATGCATACCTCTGAATTTCTTTATGTTGGAAGAATCCATTGGCAATTCTGACTTCATTGATGTGGAGGAAATCGATGAGTCTTCCTCCGCTATGATTAGTGACGTCCTCTGCAAATATTTCCACGACCATTGAAACAATAAGAAAGCCGACCTGCGATTAATTAATAAAATAAGCAATGGTAGTAAAAATCGCAGATCAACCCCCCTACCATTTATACACCACGGCAGCTCTGAAAAACTGTTTCTTACTCACCGCGATGGCCGAACTAGCTCAAATATCGGCGGCCTTAGATCGTAGGTTCAGATCATCAGCTATGTACCCTGGAATGTCTTCAAAAAAGGAAAGGAAAATGGAAATGGGCGCCGGAAATCAAAAGATTTCAAATAACAAGAAGAAAAATAAATTACAAGTGACTAGCGTTTAATTAATCAACAATAAGAAGTTTTGAAATGTCAATAATCAATAATCAGAACAATTAAAATGTAAATAATGTAATGACAAAATTGTGTATCTTAACTGAAGGTTTCGACACGCATAAAATTAAGAACCCCTTTCGGGTTATTTTAAAAACTTTACAAAAAACACTCGTGGGATAAGCTTATCACAGTCATCTAATAAAACCTTCTGTTAGGCTATTGAAAATAAATAGGCGTGACTGTACCTTTTACAAAGGGTCGAAATACACATCAAAATAGCAACTTTAAAAACTGAGCATAAAACTTTAAATATTAAAATAACAGGATGTATGAAATTGAACATTACAGGTTAATAATGGCAAAACGTATGAATCTAAATTTTAAATATTGACGGGTTTAAAATACACAGATGTAAATTTCTGGTATTGAAAATAAGTCGAAGTAATATAAATCTCGGAGTAGCACTAACTAACCTCGAAACGTAAGCTGGACGTGAACGGCAATAATCATTGTTGAAGTCGCCGGGGAAGCGCCGAAAATTGCTGCAATAGCATCTTCAAACGGCAGCAAATACGCCGGACCCAGCAGGTGTCGAAAATGCGATAAGACTTGGCCTCCGAGATAAACTCGTTGTTGAAACGGATAATTAAGATTAAGATTAAGAGCTAAGAAAGATATAATTAGTATGGAGATAATAAAACAGAAAAAGCGCAATCGTACCTGATTACAATCAGCCCTTAGAAAATACACTGCTCGTTGAAATTGGTTGAGCGCACGTAATTTGGCTAAATTAAAAACAAGGCTTAGCCGCGCCGGTATCGACGGGCTCAAGCGAAGACAGCAAAGTGCCCGGACGAAGAATTTCGTTTCCTCGAGGAAGGCTCGCACTCTGATAAGAGATAGCACAGGTCAAAAGAGCAAATTGCAAACGATAGGAACTTGATCCAGGTACAAAATGCGTTGGTTTGGAAAATTTACGAATTCGAAATGCAAAAGGAATTATAATTTAACTAAAAATATACAGGTTAAGCATGAAATAATTGGATAAATGGCGAAACAATTAGGCAAAGCCAAAAAATTGTTTCACTCCCCACGGCCAAAAGAAATAAAAAGGTTTAAATATGAAAACATTAAAAAATGTAGGAAACCAAAGAATTCGAGAATGAGATCGATGATGCCAACACACAAAGCGAAACGCTATCGAAAAATCCTCTTTCGAGAAGATAAGCCAAGGGAAACAACCCTTATAAATCGGCTTAAAAATAACAGGGGCACCACATAGGACACCGCCAAAAAAATAGACGTTCTGTCTAAACCGGACAGAAGCCTAAAAACTGCTAAACACAGCAAAAACCGACTGCATCACATAGGACACAATCCACCTTTCTACAAACATCCGAAAAACTCGCACCGCATCATCATCACTTACTCCAAATCTAAAGTAACCCAACATCAAAAGTATGAGAGTAAAAAAAATTATCTTAAAAAATGAAACACAGTAAGTACTGCGAAAAAAGATTCGGGTGAAAACCCAGGAAAAGATCCTAAAAACCATATGCCCGCCCCGAATTTAGGTAGAGACCCCAGAAGCCGGAAGGAACGACCGCACAACCACCAAACCCCGCTCGGGCATTCAGCCAGTCGTCGCAGCTAGATGGAAAAGCGCGCCGGTGACGGACTGAATGTGGCTCCCTCACCGAGTCGGATGGCAACACAATCGCTCGCCCCAACCACCAGAAATCTCCACAAGGCCGAAAAACCAACCCAAAAACAATAAAATGAAAAAACCCGAAACAAGTATAAACTCGTCTCAAAAAATCACATAAAAAACAACATAGCTAACAAGCCATGAACAACGATCTGAAAATAAAATCGGTTAAAGTCTTAAGCGAACACAAGCACGGATGGGGAAAGCACTCTTAAAAAATATCCCAAAATATGGAGAGAAACGACCCCAACTGCTAGCGTTGCTTAGAGAGAGAACAAGATGACGTTGCTCCTAAATCGTGACCTTCCCTGCATGCCCAACCTACCACCCTAGCAAGAAACAAAAAGCACAAAAAACAAGTTTTTAAAAGAGACACTGTAGGTGTTTCCACGGTCACAATATCCTATAATACTATAGTCCAAATCCAAATAAGCGAAGCGCTTTTGAAAAAATCCTCAAATGAGACGGAAGTAATGGTAAGTAAAAAGGAAAGTGAAAAGCACTAGAATGCAAGATCCATAGGGAACATACCCTACAGCAACTTTTAAAAACAGAAGAAAAAACAGGACATAAGGAAAAGAGAAAAGGAAAGAGAGGAAAAGAACCAAAAAACCAGAGTTCGGAAAACTCACGCTGCCACACCCACTCATCCAAGCTTCGACTGGCTAGGTCTAACATTCCATGCCGTGACCCGGGTTTACGGAGACATGGACACGCTTAAAGAAGAGGAAACACAAGGAAAGCAAACCACAAAGGAAAAAATCCGCACTCAAACAGATGCGTAAAAAAGACGCAAAAAATTGCAAAAATAAAACGAGCAACAAGATGCAATTGCGCATCCAAAACTGGCTCAAATCCTCTGTCACGTCTGACAGAAGACAAACCTGCACCCCATCGGACACAGGAAGGACTGCCTCACATCGGACGCAGCCAACAAAAACCCCGCATTCAAAATCGCATCCAAAAGGAAATGCATAAACGCATTCAAAAAAGAAAAGCCAGAGAAAGAACGACCCGGAAACAACCCGTCGAGACCCTGAGTAAATACAAGTACGGCAAGGCAATTACTTAAAAATTCCCAAAGATGGAGTAAACTACACCAAACCGCACAAGTAATTCACGCAGGCCCTCGACCCACCGATAAGCAACCAAAGGAAGGATAAGGAAAAAACCAAACATACTACACTACCAAAGCACACACGCAACCAATCAAAGAAACCATTCAGAAACCTCACTCACCAAAGCATACCCTTTCAACAAAGTCCATCACACTACCTATAAACATACCGCTAAACCAATCATTCGTCAAGAAAGATGAGGGAAGAAAAGTCAATAAGCAACCGACGAAAGGATAAGTAAAGAAAGGAAAAGAAAAGAAAGTCAAATATAAATACGTGCACTGCAACAAGATGTGAAAATTACAAAAGTGAATAGAAAAATGAATACAAAATTAAATATTGATAAATAAAGACATCCAGGTAAACACAGCTGATGTAACTACCAAAATCGAGCCCCACGTTGGGCGCCAGTGAAACAATAAGAAAGCCGACTTGCGATTAATTAATAAAATAAGCAATGGTAGTAAAAATCGCAGATCAACCCCCCTACCATTTATACACCACGGCAGCTCTGAAAAACTGTTTCTTACTCACCGCGATGGCCGAACTAGCTCAAATATCGGCGGCCTTAGATCGTAGGTTCAGATCATCAGCTATGTACCCTGGAATGTCTTCAAAAAAGGAAAGGAAAATGGAAATGGGCGCCGGAAATCAAAAGATTTCAAATAACAAGAAGAAAAATAAATTACAAGTGACTAGCGTTTAATTAATCAACAATAAGAAGTTTTGAAATGTCAATAATCAATAATCAGAACAATTAAAATGTAAATAATGTAATGACAAAATTGTGTATCTTAACTGAAGGTTTCGACACGCATAAAATTAAGAACCCCTTTCGGGTTATTTTAAAAACTTTACAAAAAACACTCGTGGGATAAGCTTATCACAGTCATCTAATAAAACCTTCTGTTAGGCTATTGAAAATAAATAGGCGTGACTGTACCTTTTACAAAGGGTCGAAATACACATCAAAATAGCAACTTTAAAAACTGAGCATAAAACTTTAAATATTAAAATAACAGGATGTATGAAATTGAACATTACAGGTTAATAATGGCGAAACGTATGAATCTAAATTTTAAATATTGACGGGTTTAAAATACACAGATGTAAATTTCTGGTATTGAAAATAAGTCGAAGTAATATAAATCTCGGAGTAGCACTAACTAACCTCGAAACGTAAGCTGGACGTGAACGGCAATAATCATTGTTGAAGTCGCCGGGGAAGCGCCGAAAATTGCTGCAATAGCATCTTCAAACGGCAGCAAATACGCCGGACCCAGCAGGTGTCGAAAATGCGATAAGACTTGGCCTCCGAGATAAACTCGTTGTTGAAACGGATAATTAAGATTAAGATTAAGAGCTAAGAAAGATATAATTAGTATGGAGATAATAAAACAGAAAAAGCGCAATCGTACCTGATTACAATCAGCCCTTAGAAAATACACTGCTCGTTGAAATTGGTTGAGCGCACGTAATTTGGCTTAATTAAAAACAAGGCTTAGCCGCGCCGGTATCGGCGGGCTCAAGCGAAGACAGCAAAGTGCCCGGACGAAGAATTTCGTTTCCTCGAGGAAGGCTCGCACTCTGATAAGAGATAGCACAGGTCAAAAGAGCAAATTGCAAACGATAGGAACTTGATCCAGGTACAAAATGCGTTGGTTTGGAAAATTTACGAATTCGAAATGCAAAAGGAATTATAATTTAACTAAAAATATACAGGTTAAGCCTGAAATAATTGGATAAATGGCGAAACAATTAGGCAAAGCCAAAAAATTGTTTCACCATGGCTTTTTGTTTGGATCCTACTCGGCCATTGAAATCTTCTGCGACGAAGGATAAAGGGTTGGCCTTACCTGGTGGCGAAAGTTGTACTTGATATTTTGCCGGCTGGTAAATATCGGCCTAATTTGGCTAACTAGTCGAGAAGGGTCGGGGTTCCAGCTACGTTAGAAAAGAAAACTAATGGAGAGGGCGCCATGTCCTCGACGTCGACAAATCCTTGGGTCAGGCCTCCCCAAGGTATGGGATAAATCCAGCAAACCAAATAGCAAAAACCAATAACTTATAACAGCATTTGTTTGAATAAATGGTTCTATAGTGCCAAACAATGACAATTACTAGACAAACATGGACAAGCAAATCGACAATCAAAAGCAATCACAAATATACAATCAAATCAATAACAAAGCAATAATAAATATACACACAAATCAATAATCAACATAAACACGTTACAACGACAATGGCCACTGCATCAATATAAACACTAATACCATTTCATCCATAAAATAATAAAAAACAAACTAAGCTGTAGGCTACCGCGAACGAATTGCTACTCAATTGGCAACGCAGGTACAAAGATTCGCACGCACCCTGTGAGGCAGAGCGCGACAAAACAGAGCTATGCAAGCAAAAACGCTAACTACAGCCCCGAATGTTAGCTTGAACTTAAATATGACAGCTTCCAAGATTTTGAAGGGTTGAAACCCCCTTACGGTTGTATGGGCATACAGCGTCGAGGCGATTTCTATAATAAATTTATCATGCTTTTTATGACTGCTCAAACGACGGCTTGAATATGCTCCTGACAAAGTTATAAAAAAAACAAATTGCAAAATCGCTTTACGAATATCCAAATTTTGAGCGCTAAATTACCGCGGGCGTAGCTTTCAATACCACCAGTATCTAAAATCTTATGCCAAGAGCGTGGCTAATACAGCTGCCACAAAAATTTAATCTACAATTACATAAGGCGCAAGGCAAATTGAACGATATGCCGTAATGCTACCTATACAATTAATTCGCTAGCATATATATACACACTCCAACTCAAATGTTTCGTACGATTCACACAGCTCCTCCGGGGCACTTAGTGCGTCAACGACGCCGGGAGCAGAAAAGGTGCCGGCTTCCAGCAGCGAAGCGAGTAACGCAGGGGGGGGGGCAGCGAACAGGCCGCAGACAGGCGATTCAGGCACGAATTGCCCCAATACCAATAGAACCAATAAAAAAACTCATTTCCAGGGTGCAATAAAATGGGTAAAAATACTAATTTTCCAGATAGATTACGGCGTTAAAAAAAGGATACCGTAGGCAAATATCAACTACAAACCTGAAGGTGTAAAGTAGCCACATCGTTCAGTCAGGCGTACGAAGAATGAACGTCTCATCAAATCCGTCCGTGACGAAGCGAATGCCGGTGATATAAATACAAATCTCCGGAACATTCCAACAGGGTTTACGAAGCCTCCATATCCTTCCAACAATGAATATGGCTATCAAAGTCGTGGGACTGGGTCCCCTAAAGGAAGCGATTCGAACTTACACGACGCAAGACTTGCCAGGAAATGGCCGAAAAATGACCAAAAACAGCCCAATTCAGCTTATAAAACTTCAAAAAATTTGAAAGTTGGCCAACAGCAAAACTGAAGGATGCAGAGTGTGGCTTGAGCTGATAAACACAGAACTGTCCAGCAAGGGAGGCCCTACCAGTAGTTAGACTACCGCTGGCATAGCTTCCCGGATCATTAGAGCACGCAAGCCTCACCACCTGGCAAAAGATGCCTACAACAAGGTGAAGATCTCAGCGGGAGGACTTACAAGATACGGGGAAGAAATAATAATAAAGAAAGTGTTAGGACTTCCTGAGCCTTTACTACCTTGTTTAGGCATCCCTTGCACTTTCCCTCATTTAAATCTTTAAATATCGTACTCTCCCGCCTTTGTTTGATAACGCTTAATGCAAACCTAGGTGTCTGGTGACATCTGTTTAGTCCCGTTCCCTTCAATTATAAATTTTCAATAAGGTACGCCTTAGCTTACCGCCTTGTAAAGATTCCTAATCTCTCGTTCTGCTTTATGCAAATTTGGCTTAACATTTCCGCAAGCGGCCCACAGATAGACCCTGTTTCCGGTTTTACCAGCATTAGCTGTTATGTGCGCTGGATGACGCGTAGGTTGCATGACATTTCACCATTAATGACTTTGGTTCAAACGTGCAGGTCCAAACATGTTCATCGAATTACGCCGCTCTGGGAGCGGGAATTCCTTGCATCAGATGGCGCAATACTAGCGCTTTCCTGTGATCCAGAGAGAGAAAATTGAGTAATACACGCGTGCGTACCTTCCTGGCGCGGGCATTCCTTTGTTGGTGGTTGAATGAACATGACTCTTATCGCATAATAAGAAGTAGTTGGTTGGGTGAAGTGTACTCAAGTGTCAGGTTAACTCCCTCTTTACCGTAAGAGTGCAATTGTCCGCCCTAAAATGCCACTTCAGCGGATTCCGACCGGAGAGAAGTTCATAGCACCTTTGTGGGGAGTGTGGCTATTTGGGTTATCGTCTGTGGCCTGCCCGTAACGCTTGCGTAATAAGGATTTCAGGCTGACCTCTTCCCAAGGTGGAGATAATCCCCCCAGCTTCCGTTCCTCCCTTCAGAAAGATCAAGCTACAAGGTGAGACGCCCCTAGCTGTCTTCAACCCAATACCTTGCCGGACATTAAAAACTAGGTACTGTGATTAGTTTTATTGTGCTGGAGAAACCATAACCAGTGAGGCATAGTTATTGACTTTAAATGAAGTAGTTTGCGTATCGCACTTGTTCCACGCAAACTGGACTGACGCGAGCAATGTTTAGAGTGGCGCGAGCTATTTTTAGCAACGCGTTAGGTCAAGAAGTTAGTGTGGGAGGTCAGTTCACTGTGATTAATTTATGAACAGTGGACGGACCCCCGTTGCATTGCAATCAAATTATTATTGCTTTAAGTTTACTAACCCCTTTATTTTATAGATACATGAATGTTAACAATAATTGAAACTTTTAGCTCCAATAGATGTAGGTAATCTTAACTTTGTCAAGATTGTTTTATTTGTGTTTGTATGTTGAGCTGTAACATTCCTGTTTTGTTGTGGGGTGTATGTGTTTCTACAGTGTCTAGGCAAGAGCGAAGGGAACATAAAAGGTAGGTCCAAAGGATGCAGACTGGGAACGTCTCACACCAGCACCGTAGTGAAACCACCGCTCCAGGGTTTTGGAGTTTTGCCAGGCTCGACAAAGTAACTCAAAACTCGTGGCACCTGTTTTCTCTCATTTTCTCGTCACGATAACCAATCCCGGTGACAGCAACTCGCCCTAAACTGTACCGCGTTGAAGCAAACCCCCCTCTTACTGCGTTCCTACAGGAAAATTGAGGTGCAATTAGGGTGAGTTCTGCCTTTCGTTTAACGAAGTGTCGTAACAACCCATTTAGCCTGTAGCAGAAGGTTCAATAAAAAAAGGAGGTGGAGTGTGGAAAGGAAAAGGCTGACACAATGAAGAAAAAGTTGGATAACCTGGGAAAGAAAAGGAAAAATAACGTAATAAGAGGAAATAAATTCAGCAAAGAAAAAAATTTGTACAGAAAGAAATAGTAGATGCGGTTATAGAAAAAGTATACAGAACAGGAAAAAGGAAAATGATGATGACCCAGTAGTAAAGCTGGAAATGGAAGAGAAAGTTGGGATACAGAAGAGAAAAAGAGATTAGGATACCAGGAAACATTTATAGAATGGGACTTGACCTAGGAAGATAAAATTGGCGCTGGTTGACCCCATCTGGCAGATCATATATTTTTCCCTTTACGTGATAGCCTTTATTCAGCCACAAAAATTGCCCCTACTTGATGGAAATTCATGATAGGAGACATTTGTCCTTCCCTATTTCCACATGTCGGACTGGAAAAATATTTTAACCAAACACAAGCTTTCAAATTTAGAACATCAAAGTGCCAATGGATAAAATATGAACTATTGAACTAAATGTCAAAACAACCTAGCTGGCAGGCTTTATAAACGTACTAACATAAACGCAGGCGACGATTATAACGTAGGAAAACATAACAAAGTTATATAGAGTGTCTATAAAAGATTGTCTGGTCAAGAGGGTTTTAAATGATGCTGCTCTTTAAGAATTTTGGAATGTGTTATAGATTTTGTCAGCATCTATATTACCGGCAAACTTATTTCTGACAGTTTTTGTAGATTTTGCACATTTTACCTAAAATTTGCACACAAATTTGTTCTTGTCATAATAAGACACAGAATACGTTCCTTATTGTAGCATATTATCGAAACGGTGTCTTTGAAAACGAATCCTGGGCTTGGCGATGAGACTAATTTATTGTCAATTTCGTAAATTTAGCAATCTCTACGGAGAGCGGAACGCCGAGCGAATAGGCAACTGGTTTTGCAATTTGTCGAATGCAATTTTATGCTTAATACAGTTTCCTGCAAGCTGTAGTTTTTTCGCCGAGTGCAGCTGTCGCTAGATGGCGATATAGTTTGGCGTTATCTACAGTGCCTTGATAGCTTCATCTTCCTGTCCGCAGAAATTTCAGAGACGTTTTCGGGCGTTTGTGTTTTGTGCCGGATCTTTTGCCATGGGCCATTTTAAGCTTTCCTGAGATGGGTTGTTGAGTTGGTGGAGTGTCAGGCTAATGCAGGACAATCGATTAAGCCATACTTTGGACCCGTAAACATGCAGAGAAGAATCGTAAAGTGAGCACATTTTTTGAGGTTGTGTGAATAGGCAGTTTTTCTGGTAAGGCATTTTATTCTTTGGTGGTTAAATTGCTAATTTGAAATGTATATATAGCCTTCACCCTACGGGCTAAGCTGTTCGATTAGAGTGGGAAATCTTCAAAGTCGCTGGCGCGCTCGCAGCTTCCGAGTGTAATTAACCTCGCTGCTCCTGAATGGAACGGGCATTGCCTGAGCAGCCTACCGTATCCTTTCTCCGTGCCGGCAGAAGCAGCTGGAATAGATAACGTCGCCTCGTATGCTAAAAACTAGCAGAGTGGATGGTTACACCACTTACGTTTGTTCCCTATAATTATCGCCATATCAAGTTTGCTGGTGGCTGGGAAAAGCGATTCCAGCATATCATAGTGTATACCGGCTAACATGCAGATATCTGAATGCGGGATTATTCGCGATATGAATTTGAATCACTACGTGTGGAACGCAGTAACGTATAGCATTCATTCAGTCTACGGTTTGCTTTAAAATTAACTGCTTTGGATATTTTAAATTTTAAATTAATCCAGTTTGGAAAGTAGCATTTATATTTACTCAGCAAGGGCTGCGTTTCCATGCACACTATCTCAGGTTTGACTTATTAAAATTGTGATATTTAAATATGTGATATAGTATTACTTATGTGATATAGTATTGTTTATTGTTCGTTGATGCCAGTAATTACAATCGAGTTTACTCTCCCCTGTTGTTGATCAATTACGTATCTGATCATTATACGATTTTTCGAACTATGGGTTTCATTGATTATATTGTGTTGTTATCTTTGAGCAGTTTAATGGTTCGTTCGCTGAAATGAACAAGGGAACATGGGGGCATGAATCATTTGGCGCCCCTATAATTTACATCTATTAGTTTTGAAGATAAGTTACCCACGTTCTTCCACTGAGTTAGTACGAGTGCATGTTTCGGTTCAATATCGGCAATTTATAATGTAACACCGAGGAGAGTTTATAGTCAGATTTCCTGATCATAACGTTGAGGTAGCATCTCTCAATCGACACATCAAGCGTATTGTAGACAGATTTTTAGCAACTGGAAATGTTCTAAAAAGAAAATCCACCGGTAGGCCTGCGATTGATGATGAAGTAGCGAATAATTTAAGAGCATAGAAAAAGCAAATGTTACAGATAGTTTGTAGCTTCCCCTGTATTAGAGAAAATTTGCTAGTTGAATTTTATTTTTAAGCATTAGTAGGTGGCTTCAATTGCTAATTTTGCATGCTTTAGTGAAGATTTAACTAGTTGTATCTTACTTTTAGATATTTCCTTATAATTAATAGGTGGTTTCGCATGCAATTCCCCTAGTAATTAACTAAATTTCATCTTTTGCATTTATTCTGCTCCAAATCTACATACATTCACGCCTAGTGGTTAGGTAACCTTATGCGCATTTACTAATAACAATTTCCTGGCCTGATTGATTACAATTGCAGTGCTGTTATCTCATGGTACAGTTCAATTTTTCAGGAGGTTTTTTGAGGTTCGTTTTACAAAATTCTGGGAAGTGTTTGATAACCTGGGATTTTGTTAAACATTTGGTTGGCTTTCTCACGTCCTTTCCCATTCAAAATTTTCTGCAAGCTGGTTGTGCCCTGACAGTTTAGTGCTTCGAAAAGCCTGTTGGTTTGGCTGATCTCCGTTAGTTTCATGGAGGACCTAGAGCACAAATGCCTTTTTGATGTTCGTAATTAGTGATTTTGGTTGATTTACTTACGTCTTTTGCCACGGCGGATTTATTTCGGGCCAACGTTAACCCTTGCACGTTCGCTCTGGCTACTCTTCAACTTTAGGTAAGCTGACGATAGCTCCTGCTTCATATTCAGGGGCTTATTTGGGAATTTTGTACGTTTTCAGCCAATTTTTGCTGGGATTCAGCCATGTGCTCCTGGAATTGACATATTGCAATTGGATTTTGCAATCTACCCTTCTTTGATTCCGCTAGGGAAATAAGAGTTCGCCCATTGCATACCTCCAGTCCCTACGCTGCCTCCACTGATGTCAACGTAAGGCTATCTGCGACATTCGGCCCGCTACTGGAAACCGATGTCCTTGACCCTCACATCTCTGTTGCCCCAGGCGTGGAGGCTACAAGGAAACAAGCGGAATAACTAGATTTGGGTGTGTACTTCTGCAGGCGAACCACTCGCTTAGATAGTATAAGGGCATGCTATATAAACCGTCCCTCCTGTGTATTTTTTAGATTAGGCGAAGCTTTCGCACAGTTAGCATTAGGGCATGTTATACTCATCGTTTCGTTTTAAGTGTTGTCGTTTAGATTCAAGTTAGGGCTAGCTGCACTAGCTGTGCTGCTGCTTATTAAAAGCTACAGTTATCATTA
Source organism: Agriotes lineatus (assembly GCA_940337035.1). Taxonomy (NCBI): domain Eukaryota; kingdom Metazoa; phylum Arthropoda; class Insecta; order Coleoptera; family Elateridae; genus Agriotes; species Agriotes lineatus. The sequence goes on from CALNHX010011208.1 coordinate 12,509, forward strand.
GGGCATGTTATACTCATCGTCTCATTTTAGGTGTTTACTTTTAGATTCAAGTTAGGGCTAGCTGCAGTAATTGTGCTGCAACTTATTGAAAGCTACTGTTTAAAGTTACTTCGGCGTACCTAAAGTACGTCAACCTTGATTCCGGGTTGCTGGTACGGTGGCACTGGAGGCTTCATTTAAGTTTAACCTCCCTCACTGCGTCCGTGATTTGATTACGCAATTTTACGTCTAAACAATATTCTTAAGAGCATATTCAAGTAGTTGTAGCGTTCATGAATATCTTGATGCTTTTACATTAAGAATCTCCCTCGATATCGTATCCTTCGGACGGGGGCTTCGCAAATTAGAAATTTGAGTATCGTCTTAATGCCATTTCGAGCTAACACTCGGGGCTAAACGTTAGATACGAGCCCCGTCCAGCTTTAGTTGGATCACCCGATAAAATGTCACTTATTGGCTTGTATTGAAGATCATTTAAACCTGAGTGGTGTAGCTTGAACAAGCGTCCACGTTCGATCAGCAGAGTTAAGCAACGCTGTCTCTGGTCAGAACTTGGATGGGAGTTCCACGGCTGCATCTCTCGGCGCCTCGTGGTACGGCTATCACGGAAAAAAGTTGGTCCCGGCGGTCATACAACATCATGACAGTCGTTAGTGGGGTTGGAAGTCCTCATAACTGCACAGCGACGCCTATAATTGGCCTTACGGCTGTTGGCTGAGTGCGAATTAAATTAAAAATAGTTATCCATTTTTATTTTGAAAATAATATTTTGAAAATATATTGCACAACAATAACGGAACTAATTACAACAATTGGAACTGATTAGAACTAAAAAAAAAATAAAATAAACGAAATTTGTGATTTTCAGCTCTATTATATAGCTCATTCTACCTCTGAGTAACATCACGTTTATTTTTAATAACTGCTTCAATGCTTCTCGGCAAAGTATTTACTAGATTCTGACACTTCTCTGGAGTTAAATTATCTCAAATGTTCTGGAGCCTTTGCTTGAGTTCTTTCACAGTCCTGGCAGGATTGACTCGCAGCCGCCTTTTCATCACATGTCACAAAGTCTCGATGAGCGAAAGGTACTACTAGAAACCCATTTTATGAGCGGTATTTCATGGTCTGAAAGCCACTTCATGGATTTTTTGGAAGTTTGGCATGCAGCGGCGTCTTGCTGAAAGGTGCGCGCGTCCCCTCTAACTGTATCTCTCTGCCGAAATTGGCAAAATATGGGGTCATGCCGGTGACTTCGTGTACTGCGGTACGCACTGCGCAAGCGACTTTCGACAAATATTTATCCCACTCCCGGTGGTTGTCTTTCACGTACGACGCTAGCATAGTTTTTAATACTCGATTAACGCGTTCGACAGGGTTGGCCTGCGCATGATAATGCGCGTTAAAGATGATTCGTGATTTATACGTATCGGTAAGCTGTCGGAATTCTCTACTGCGAAACTGTACGCCGTTGTCAACCAAGACGTACTGAGGTGCTCCAAAGAGCAAGAAAACATCGTTCTCAATTTTCTGAGTCACCGCGGTCGCAGTGGCGGTACGCAACGGGAAGAAAAGGGTAAATTTGGTAAAGTAGTCAGCCACGGACAGAATATATACGTAGCCTTTCTTTGAACGGGGCAACGGCCCTACAATGTCGATAGATATCATTTGCCACGGCTTATCCACCACGGGGTGACGACACATCAAGCCGGCCGGGCGTTTTTGTTCGGGTTTCTGCGCTAGGCACGTCGCGCAACGGTTAACGTAACGGGTCACATCCGCCTTAAGTTTAGGCCAATAATACTGTTGAGCGATACGACCGTAGGTCTTATAAATGCCTAAATGGCCTGCGGTAGGTTCGTCATGGTTTTTGCGGAGAATTTCGGCGCGTTGAGGCTTCGGAACCACCTCTTTCCAACTCGTGCCTTCGTCCAATTCGGGATATTTTACGTTAACATGTTTAAACAATTTCCCTCGCGATAGTTTCCACGCCGAATACTTGAATGGTCTTTCTACGACGCGTGTACACATGCGCCTATACCAACGGTCAGTTCGACTGTCGTTCGGTGCCTGAGCACCGGCTTCGGGTTCTCCAGAATCGACAACTGAGACTACATCTATTTCGGGTATAGCACGGGACAGCGCATCCGGAACGACGTGGTCTTTTCCCTTCCGGTGTTTGATCGTGAAGTCGTATTGTTGGATACGAACAGCCCAACGGGCGAGTCTCCCGGTGGGTTCCTTAAGATTATTTAGCCAGATAAGTGAATGATGGTCAGTAACGACTGTGAAGTGAGTGCCTTCTAAATATGGGCGTAACTTCTCTATGGCCCACAGGACGGCCAAACATTCGCGTTCCGTAACCGAAAAGTTACGCTCAGGTTTCGTAAGAGTCCGACTAATGTAACAGATGACTTGTTCTTGGCCATCAACGGTCTGAGTCAGCACGGCGCCGATACCAACATTGGAAGCGTCCGTCTGTACGATAAACGGGAGAGAAAAATCGGGACACGACAAAATGGGTGCCGAAACTAGGCAATTTTTGATGGTTGTAAATGCGACTTCGCATGACTCGGTCCACTCAAACTTCTGAAACTTTTTCAATAACGACGTCAGCGGAGCAATAATGGCTGAGAAACTTGGTACGAAACGCCGATACCACGATGCCATGCCGACAACTCGCCGTATCTCCGAAACGTTTCTAGGTCGCGGCAAGTTAAGAATCGCCGAAACTTTATCGGGGTCGACTAAAAGTCCTTGGGCGTTAACGACATAGCCCAGGTATCGTAATTCTGGTTGGCAAAAATGGCATTTATCACGACCCAGTGTTAAACCAGCGTCGTTTAGTCGCTGCAATACTTCGTCTAGAATCTCGACGTGCTTTTCGAAAGTCGGGGTACAAATAATCACGTCATCTAAATAGACAAAGACGTAAGGTTCCAATTCGGGACCCAACACATGGTCGACGAAACGTTGCCAAGTCGCTGGCGCGTTATGAAGCCCAAAGGGCATGAGAGTAAATTGAAACAAACCGCGCCCGGGTACTGTGAAGGCCGTTAGTTCCTTAGATTTCTCTTCCATTTCAATTTGCCAGTACGCGGATTTGATATCAAGCGACGTCATGAACCGGGCATCGCGTAAGCGATCCAAAATCGAAGACACGTAAGGTATCGGGTAGGCGTCCTTCTCGGTGACGCCATTTAATTTGCGAAAGTCAACGCAGAAACGATAGGTCCCATCTTTCTTTTTAACTAGTAAAATCGGGCTCGACCAGGCTGAACGAGAACGTTCCACCACGCCTGATTTCAGCATCCTGTCCAACTCAGCATCGATATGCGCCTGCATTGCGGGAGAAACCGGGTAGTACCTTTGTTTAACCGGTGCCGCCTTAGTAGTGATTTTATGTTGAACGTACTTGGCGCAGCCGAGTTCGGGTTTAGCGGTAGTAAAATGTCGGTTTACGAGAGTGTCTAATTGGGCTCGTTGATCCGAGTTCAGGTCGAACATAGACTGCAAATTGCCGGTAGGAGTATCAATGGCCGCTACGCCGGGTTTTGAGAATTCCCACTCCCCTCGAAACACGTCTGGGACTATTCCCACTGACTTCCAAAAGTCTATCCCCAGGATCAGGGTGTGCGGAACCTCCGGAACTATCAAAACATCGATAGCTACCACTCTGTTATTTAAACGAATAGGTAAGTGCAGGGTACCTAGACTGGTCACGGTCTGTCCATTAGCCACTGAGCAAACGGGTCTCAGCTTCTTATTTATGCGCAGGCCTACAGTACGCAACACGTCCCAACCCTTAGCTCCTAAGATCGTTCGATTCGCTCCTGAGTCCAACAAAGCTAACAACTCGAAACCCATGATTTCAACAGTCACATGCGGTCGACGGTCATCAGATGACCTTTCCAATACGTAATCGAGAATGACTTTATTTTTTTTAAATTTGGTCTCGCGCTCCTCGATAAGTCCCTTCATAAATTTAGTCGAATTGCTAAACACGCGCGAGGACACTGCTCGACCGTTCAGCGTCTCGCGGGGTCGTTTCCCTGTCCCCTATCTCTTGTTCGACAACGAGGACAAGTGTTTACGGTCACTTCAGGTTTGCCGCAACGGTAACAGAATTTCTTGCCGCGGGGTCGCGGACACCTACTGGCTCTATGGCCTGGTTCGTTACAGTTCCAACACCGTATGCTTGACTTGGGTGCCGGTTCTCGATTCCTCCTCTCGGGAGTATTAACGTCACGCGTTTCGACAATATCAACTGGGCACGTTTCCGCGATAGGCGCGACCTCGACGTATGCCAAGTCTGTTTCTAAGTCAGACTTCTTTCTAGAAGGTGGCACGTAAGTTTCAATGGCATAGCGCCGTTCCTCAATCTTTCGTCCGTATAGCGCTAGCTCGTCGACCGACCGGACTTCCGTCAATCCCAACTGGGTTTGGTATAAAGGTGAAATATTATGCAACAAAATACGCAACTGTTTCTCTTCGGGAACCGCTTCGGTCAGGCGCGAAAACATTGTGCGCATGATAGCGATATAAATGCCCATACTTTCCGTAGGGCCTTGCGTGCGACGTCTAATTTCGTCCAACAACCGTTCATCATAATTCGCAGGCTGAAACTCTAGACGCAATAAATTGACTAACTGTTGCCACGTGTTAGGGGTCGCTCTATTCGCGCGATACCATAGCAATGCGTTGCCCGAAAACAAATCGATGGCCTGCATAAACAACTCTTCTTCGGTAAGGTTTCTGGCCACTCTGAGTTCGCTAACACGCTCGATGAAAGCGTTGACCGACAGACCTTTCGGGTCACCTGAGAATTGTATGTTCCATTTCGAAACAGGGGTTGCCTTAAATGAGATCGTACGCGACATCGGCGCAACAAAACTCGGAGTCGACATAGTTGCCGCCGTCGTAGTCGTAGTCGTCGTCGCGACGGTAATGGTAGGTGCGACACCGGACGTCGATGGCAGCGCTACGGCGCTTTCTTCCTCAGCCGTAGTCGCAGACGACCCTAGCTTTACTTGGTTAAGTTCGTAGGTTGAACGTATGAGTGATAATTCCGCGAACGCTTTTTGTTTGAGCGCTCGCTCTTCCTCCGTTATAGCTGAACAATTCGTCAGACGGTTCATTCCGTGATAAAATTTCGTTTCGATCGTAGCCGCTACTTCTTTAGTCGGGTTAGCTAAATATAGCTGAATCTTTTCTTCTAATTCGCCAATCAATGTTGTCACGGCCGTGAGATCCTCCTCGAACGTATACGGGTACGGCGGTCGCGTATCCATATCTGCGCGTCCCTCCTCTCTCAATACGTCGCGTAACCGGGAGCGCAACAAGGTAACCGTGCCGGAAGCATCACGGCCTCTGATTCTCAACTCGTATTCAGCCTCCGCGCGAAGCAGGCGTTCAATATGTAGCTTTAGCACCATGTTTACAACCGGGAAAGGACCGACTTGTGTAATACGTCGTATAAAAAGAAAAACGTTAGCACGTGTTTGGTAAGTCAATTACGTCAGATATCCGAACCAAATCGTAGACGGTCAAGACGGGAGAAATCGGGAAAAAGTGGTTTGTTACCTTTCACTCGCCCAATGGCTTAACGGGACTATCTGTCCATATCCTTTGCGAAGAGACCGAACATAAGCGAAAAAGAGCAAATTCCAAAACTAGGCGGTCAACGAATGGCTTAACGCGCCTACTATCAACCAACAATGGTCACAGACAGTACTGCGCCCGAAATCGAGCGACAGAAAAAGAAGAAAAAAAAATCCGAAATGGGGTCGCGCGTTGTCACGCAACAAGGTCTCAGACGTTAAAGCGTCAGAATTAAGACACACGGATGGGCTTAACGAGACTACTCCAGTCCAATAACAGCAAAATTAAGACACACAGCGCAAAAAAAAAGGAAACCCCAAAATGAGGTCGAGCGTTGTCGTGCACCAATAGGCTCCAAACGTTGGAATAGCCAAAATCAAGGCACAACGGGTGGCTTAATAAGAAAAACAAACATACAAGGCCTCAGACGTTGGAATAGCCAAAATTAAGACGTACGACGGGTGGGCTTAACGAGACTACTACCGTCCAACAACAACAACAAACAACAAGCCCCACGCGATTGGGCCGCCAAAATTAGCCTGTTACGGTATGAAAAGGACTTTACGACACCCACCCAAGGTGAGCATCGCACCACGGAATCAGTCCTGAAAACATGACACACTTGCCCTGAGATCGGTTCGAAATAGGCTAATAGGCCACGGCTGGAACGCTCAGGGAGTCGGGCGTGAGTCACACGATACGTTCTGGGCAAGCGCGTTGTGGCATAATATACAGGGTGTTATTTAAGTACGTGGCCAAACTTCAAGAGGTAGTTCTTTGAGTGATTCTAAGACGAAAAGTTTATATAAACATAGGTCCGGTAATGCTTCGTTTTGAAGATACAGGGTGTCAAACTTTTTTTTAAAAATCATTTTTTCGTAAACATTTTAATAATCCTTCAGCCAATTTTGTTGAAATTTGTCAGTGTTATTTATGGTAGAAAGGGGCTAATTTAGCCCTAACTAGATTAAAATTATTAAGTTCAGTGGCGTCCCGGGGGGCACCTTAACCAATATTTTTGACAAAAAAATGTGCGCCACTGACTTCTTTAGAACTTTTATATTCTTTTTCGCATTAAGTAGCTAAAAATACAACTTTTTTGTCTCTTTATTTTTTTTTCGTATCTTGCTCCGTTTTTGGGAAAAAAAATAAAAATCACTTTATTGCATACAACATAATAAAAAACTAAAACTACCAAACTATTAAAAACTGGGGTGTACCTGTTATTTTTTTTCCATAAAAATAGTCTATTTTAGTCTTAGAAATTGTTATAACAATTAATGCTAGCTAAAAAGTATTTTTTGTGTTTTATTAATTATTAAAAAATGTTTTTTTTGCTGTCCATTGACATGCAATAGTTATTTTTATTTTTTTTTCTCGAAAACGGAGCAAGATACAAAAAAATAAAGAGACAAAAAAGTTGTATTTTTAGCTGCTTAATGCGAAAAAAAAATATAAAAGTTCTAAAGAAGTCAGTGGCGCACACTTTTTTGTCAAAAATATTGGTTAAGGTGCCCCCCAGGACGCCACTGAACTTAATAATTTTAATCTAGTTAGGGCTAAATTAGTCCCTTTCTACCATAAATAACACTGACAAATTTCAATAAAATCGGCTGAAGGATTATTAAAATTTTCACAAAAAAAATGATTTTTTAAAAAAAGTTTGACACCCTGTATCTTGAAAACGAAGCATTACCGGACCTATGTTTATATAAACTTTTCGTCTTAGAATCACTGAAAGAATTACCTCTTGAAGTTTGGCCACTTACTTAAATAACACCCTGTATACAGGGTATGTCGAAATTATGAGGGCGCCACCAAGCCTGTCGTAACCCGGCTAACCGGGCCTGGACGGTTAGACGGGAGCGAAGCATGCAAAAATACTCCGCCAATAAGATTATTCAAGAGTTGCAAGGTCAAACAACTTCGGGATTGCCTTAAGCAAGGATTGTGATTAGGTGTCCATCCGACCACGACTACGCAGCTGTCCCACTCACCTGCACGCTCACAGCTTCCTCGTTCCGTCGTACAATAATTCGTACAATAAAGGGGCGTCTATCTGTAACAGAACATGCACAAACCGAAACAAACAATAGTTCCCTTAACTAACCAATCATATATTTCACTTCGAGTTACAATGGGGTAGCAGAATGCGTCGCCCTGTATCTAACCTTACTCTATAATTAAGGGCACCAGCTGGCACGCGCGCTCTAAGCTTAACGACAGATGTTGAACATTAGTGAACAGCAATAATAGGTACAAAGATACACATTGCCTTATGCAAGGGCAGCGACGATTTACATTAGCCTTCACGGCCTGAACTGTCTGCAGTCTGAATGAATGCACTAGCGTAGTAATGAATAGGTACAAAGATACACATTGCCTTATGCAAGGGCAGCGACGATTTACATTAGCCTTCACGGCCTGAACTGTCTGCAGTCTGAATGAATACACTAGCGTAGTAATGAGTAGTAATGAGTAACACTCGCGTTCACAGCGGTAATCAGGTTAAAGGCACATACCTTAATGCGTGGGCGGCGAGGGAGCCTGGTACAGCTGAGTTGCGACGAGCTGCAATCGTAGGTGGTAGGTACCTTCGGTGTTACAACGGCGAAAGGGGGTGAATGCATAACCGCCTCAATGGCGACGGGAGACGCGTCAAGACGCGTACAACGGGACGACGAAAATGATGGGGGCCTCACTCGTTCTGCTGAACCAAATCCTCGTAGGTCGAGATGAAGGGGGCACGACCCCTCACTAATAGTAGCAGGAACTGGGCTCCAAAACACCCACGTTACGCCGAAGATCACTCGACAAATTTCGAATCACCACCACCACACACAAGCGCTCTCTGCCACGGGCTCTGGAAGACTCACCGAGGGAAGCGTCGGCAAAAGGTCACCTTCGCCGCGTCCCCCACGTGACTAAACCACAGCGAATCGCAAGGCGATGAAATGAAACCAACCAATGCGGGCCACGCTGGTATCACGCCGCCACCGCGTGCTAAATGAAACAAACCAATGCGGGCCACGCTGGTATCACGCCGCCACAGCGTGCTATTCGGAATTCAGAAAAACGCCATCAGAGGAGAGCTCCAACCGACGACAAATACTGCTTTTTAGGCTAACTATGTGCGAAATCGTGATTCTGGAATTAGGCGATGGAGCCAAATAAAGAGCTAAAAGGGCTTAGCATACGGGCGCGCTGCTCTAAGCTTAGGCGGCTATTCAAAATACCAAAATGACCTAACTAACGGCGTGAAATGCAATTAAGCATCTGAAATAGCAAAATGACTTAACAAAGTCATTTCCAGAAATCCTGCTCTCTTCCAAAGTAGGCAACAAAGACCGCTCTTGGAGTTCTAAATATTTATCCGAGTTAACAATGCCGTTGATGAAGTGCAATTTTCCAACTCCTCTAGCCGACATTGAACCTCAGACCATTACCGAAGATGGAAATTTAACTTTGCGGTTAAGACAATCAGGATGATAAGTTTCGTGATTCTGGAGGAAATCAGTAGTTTTCCGCCAATCGTACTAGAACTGTCAAATTATTGACAAAATTTTGTTGAGCAAAGTCAAACATTCCATTACATCAGCCGTTTCTAGGTAATTTACAATACAACTGTACAGGCAGGGAATATTCGAGTACTATTTTCAAATTTTTTTAATTACTCGTATCGATCGGCGGAAAAATAGTATGTGTATCTTGGACAAAAAGCAACATTCCCAGACGACTGTGAATATTGTTGGGCGAGGCGAATTCCAAGCCCAATACACATGAGTCTGGGAATGTTACGCTTTTCGTCCTAGATACATAATTCACCTGTCTTCTGTCAAAAAGTGTCCAATGAAAATCCAGAATCTGCTGTTTTTTGACCAATCAAAAAAATATCAGCGGATTATCTTCCTAGAAGGTATTCAACAGTAATATCCCAAGTGCATTAAAATAGCCGATTAAATTTTGACTTTTTCTGTCAGAATGTTTCGCTAAGAAATTTGTCAAGTAAATTTGTCGCTTAACAAGAATCCCGAGTGCGTAGCACGAGGGATTTTGGGGAGGAAAATTTACGAGATATATTTCTTTAGAGCAAAATATTCTGACAGAAAATCGTCAAAATTTATTCAGGCTAGTTCACATGCACGTGTGATGTTCGGCGTGATTATTTCCTGAATAAATAGATAAAATTCGGTTGGGGAAGCACCTTTAATAACCATTTTTAAATTATGCACAAGCGATTAAATTTTGACACATATTTAACCGCGTTTAAATTTTGGCGTTTGAATTTTTGTCATTATTAAACTGACAGAAACCATAGTAATTACGCATTATTATGGACATAAAAAAAATAATCAAGTGAATATCTTATTAGTTCTGTTACTATAGAAATTGCGTAGTTTATTGCTAGATTTACTGAAAAATAATTTGAAAAAGTAGTTTGGTTCATTGAATAGTCCCTCGAATGCCATTCTTAGTCAAAGTTGAGTAGAATATTTTTGCGGTGGTATTACTACTCATGTGCATTGCGCTAGAGCACTCGTCCTAATCGTATCGAAACGCAATGGGCATTCGTGATACCACAGCAAAAATATTCGACATAACTGTGTCTACTCGGGGTATTATAAGCGAATATTTTCGATTTTTTACATGCTCCATTGAACCCAGCTTTCTCCTATATTCCTCTAAATAGCATAAAAATTTTCTGTGTGGGCCAAATGAAGCTGGACGGGGCTCGTAGATACTTGCATTGCTCTGTCTTGCGGCGTCCCGCTTCACAGGGCGCGTGCAAATTAGTGGTGCCTACCTTGTACAAGCGCATTGAAAATTGATTACCCAAATCGTGTATAGCTTAATTTTTCGCGGAACGCCGATAGTCTTGCCGATGCAGGTCGAGTACGTTTTAATTGCTTATGCAGCGCCCATCTTTTTTTTAACGTGTTTGATATATCATTGCCTGCCTTGTCTTATATATTTATTATTGCATGTGTATGTGTCACTATACTTGCCTAACTGTCGCCGCTTGCACTATAGTACTACCAAATATTTAAATAAATGCTGTGATAAGATATTGGTCTTTGCTGATTGCTTTGTTGGATTTATCCCATACCTTGAGGAGGTCCGACTCAAGGATTTGTCGACGTCGAGGAGCTGGCTCCCTCTCCCTTAGTTTTCTTTTTCAGCGTAGGTGGAACCCCAGCGTAGGTGGAACCCCGACCCTTCTCGGCGAGTTAGTCCAATACGGCCGATATTTACCAGCCGGCAAAATATCAAATACAACTTTCGTTACCAGGTAAGGCCAACCCTTCTATCCTTCGTCACACAAAGTCCAAAAAAGTCAATGCATAAATTTACATTACATGCAGAGGTGCTAGTCAGTACTTGTAAAATTGTTAGAAAGACGTTGAAAACGTATCCTTACAGAATTACTTCTGTACATGAATTGCGACGTACTGATTTTCAAAAATGTGTAGAATACTGTCAATGGTTTAGAAATAATATGGATGATAATTGGCTACTGGACTAGTTTTTTAGCGATATGGCTTGGTTTCATCTTTCTGGGTATGTGAATCCCGAAAACTACAGGATTTGGAGTACGAAAAATCCTAACGCATTCGAAGAAGCACCGTTACACCCAGTGAAATGGCTAGCCGTTTCTCGTAGACGAATTATCGGTCCAATATTCTTTCACAATACGAAGTGTGCAGCTAGATACAGGAAAGAAATATTTGAAGTGTTTATTAACCAGTTTTATGACGAAGAAATACAGTTGGGTTACTTTCAACACGATGGAGCAACAGCGCATAGTGCTGGAGCAAACACCCAGTCCTTACAATTTTACGGAAACCGCATCATGTGGGGAAAAGTACCTTGAACACAATGGGGAAACCTTTTCAAATTTTCTGTAGTGCGCTAATCCAAATAAATTTATTATTTGATCGTTTAAGAATAAAATCTGTGACCTATATAAAGTTTGAAGATTGTGTTGGTTATCTTAAAGGTTAAAATATATCCTTACAGAATGAACAAACAATGTTGTGGCAAAATTGCTCATTACATGTACTTTCAAAGCCCTCTTGACCGGACAGTCACGCACCTGCTTATCAAGAACACGACGCCACGCTGATATGACACATCCCAGCCCATTGTTATCTCTTTGCCACATTGCAAATTATGCAAATTGTTAGATCTATTATTTGCTAGTTCGTAACGTAGTTAACACGGTTTTTGTTTATACCTGTAATTACGAAATAAAGTTTGTTTTTAAAAAGCTGTTTTTTCGATTGAATCATTTAACTGACGCAGTCGGCAGGATAGTGCGCGGTTGTGGAAAATCTCTTTCGCATTGTGTCGGAAAAATAGAGACATTTTGCGACTTTGGAGTTTCAACCCTTTCAGTGTATATCCTGAACCATTCCTTCGAGGGCATCGACAACAGCATCTCTGTGAGCAGCAAAGAATCGGACAAGGAACACGAATGTTTGCAAGACAAATTCCTTTTGCCTTTCCCAGACTCTCTGTTTAAGGACTTTGGGGAAGATAGGGTAGTGTACAGTTTATTGTAGGCAATTTAGGATTTAAAAGGATAATTTTGAATAAAATTTTCATTTAAAACGTTTAACAAATAAAAAGTAATTATAATCAGTGATAAAATAACATTTATGATTGAAATTGGCGAGCTTCTGGATCAGCTAAATAACCTTACGTTTCAAGAAAATCTAGCAAGTTTCTACATTGTTGAAATTGAGGCAGGTTATTCTAATAGTGAGAATAATACACTAATCAACCAAAGCAACCGGCTGAAATAAAGTGGAATATTTTTAAGGCGAAAATAGATATTATTAAACCGTTTGATGGTGATACTTTTAATAAATTTATCATTCGTTTGTGAAAGTTTAATTGTAAGTTACCTACAGTAAATTTCAGGATCCAGAGCTTGACCACCTTATTGTCGAATCCATCCAAGAAAAGTTAATTGGTAGGGCAGAAGCGATGGTAGGTACCTAATAGAGTAAAATTCAATACCTGATCGAGTTTAAAAGAGGCTTTAGTGTAGTGTTTTTTGGATCGTAGGTATTAGAATTGCTTAGTGCAGGAATTTACCAGAAATAGGTCGTAGGTGAACATTTACTGAAATTTCGGTAGACGTCTCTAATTACTAAGAAGCAATTTTGTACAAAGAACAAGCAACGATGTTAAAGTTCGCGAATCAGAAAAATTATGCCAAATGAATTATGATAAAATTGCACTTGATACGTTTATTGCAGGTTGCACAGGTATTTTAAAAAATAACATGCATTTAAAAAAGCCAGCTTCTTTAGAAGACGCCATGGCATACGTTAATGAACTTGAGAATTTTGAAAGGCTTCACGGTAGTTTAAGCGATAGCAGTAAACATAACTTCAAAATTAATTTTGGCAGTAATAGAAACGTGTATCCAACGAAAATTCAAAACAATGCTTCATACCTACTCTCAACCGAATGGGTTTCAATCGCACTCTTCAAAAGTTGCAAAACCAAAATTTCTTAGTTCAGTCTATAAATATTCAACATAAACAACAACCTCCTAGAAGATATCCTAATAATCGGGAAGCTTTTGGCCCATCTTATAATGTGTTTAGACCAAACCAAATTTCTACAAACCAATTGCCTAAACCGGAGTCCATGTTAACAATATCGATCCAACGATGCTTTTAAAAAGATCTCCTACGCATGTCAGGCCATTTTGCAGTCTCCAGCAACTTATTTAACCACTTAAGAGTAGTCATGACTGTACTTAAAATTCTTTTTAGGGATTTTTCATCGCATAATATAGCAATAATGATTTTGTACGCCCCTAGTGGCGTTGTCTTTAATTTGTATAATTTTGGGCATCCCTTCTAATCGCAACCGTACGCTTCCCCAGTTAAAAACCCCTCGAGTGGCAAACATTTTAAAATTCAGCCTGCGAGAGCGACAAGGACAGCTTGCTTATTTTTCGCCTGTGAGCGGGGAAGCGTCTGGCGTCTGTCTTCGCGCGCTATGCCCTGATTGGCCGGTTGTTCGCGCGGATTCTGCAGGTGGTCGTTAGCTGCCGATTTAGACAGTCAGTCACGAGTCCGAGATGCATAAGCACGCTTCTGCGAGCGCTTTTGGGGCTTGGCGCCGCCTGCGGATGGGCACGGCGCCCGTTGGTTAATGCGGCTACCGCTTCTTTGTGCCAATTGAGTACCGTGTTTTTCTTGATTGTGACTTTTCCAGTTAATTCTGTGTTTTCCCGAACGTTGACGAGGCAGTCGGCAGTCAGCAGTCGGCAATGTGACGCGGGTTAGTCAAGTGGTAGTACACGCTGGTGTGGGTGTGTGATGTAGAAACCCGTCGGGAATCCTTGTAGGAAGTCAGAATATATGTGGGTTAGTCATAACCAATTTTTCCGCGGTCGTTTGGACGTGGGATTCGATTTCTGAAACTTTCCGAAAGAATGGTTTCGTCGCTGAACGCGTGATGGTCAAGGTGACCCGACACGCTATTTGCTCTTCGTAAACGGACTCCAGAGGGACTACGTAGTTTTCCGATTCATGTCATGTGTGCACAGGTGCAAGGCAGTCATAGACACTGCGGAGGAGCCACCGTCGCTGCAGACTAAGCCGATGGACAGGTACCAGTTGTGTAATAAGCTAGTTGTGTTTGCAACCATATTGTCTTGTTCTTTGCCCCTTTGGAGTTTGTGACTGTTTGTTTACAGGGTGACTTATTCTAGTGCCTTCTCCATCAGAGAATGGTTGCTATTTTACTTGCCGTTTTTTTAATTGTTAAATTTGATGTAATAACCAGTACAACGATCTTTATAACGTAGTTTACTGGCTATTGAATTAATTTTCTTCTCCAATGTGGTGTTCTTTGTGAATTTTTATTACTACCTCGCCTTCAGCGCTTAACCTCAATTTAACCTATAATTTGGAACACGTGGTTTTACCTGTTTTATGACCAATGATCATTTTCTCCTGAAGATGAAGCCAGTTTGGCTTCGAAACATGTCGCCTTGTTAATAAATGTACGTGGAGAAGACTACTGCGTTTTATTACTTCTTATTAAGACACCTCCACTAACAGCATGATGGATCACCTCCCTGTTTAGTTTTGCAGTTATATAAAATATCTCACTCTGGGCTTTCATGAAATGTCCATTAATTTGGCAGTGCTAACAGAGTTGATTTGTAGGGTTTAAAACCATAGCATATTTTCCCAGAAATTTTGATGATTAAAATCACTACGCATGAACTTTATATCATATCATACGTCGATTTGCATGCGTCGTTATTTTAATTGTCACAAATTTTAATTGTATGAATCAAATCTCTCTTTTAATCAGCCCAGTTTGACTTTTTGCTTATTCAAAGTTGCTTCTAGTAGCTAATTCCTATTTTAATCTAATTCCTATTCTATCTAAACTAAACTAACCTACAGAGAGTGGCTCAACATTTGATCAACACTAACCTAACCTATTCTATGCTATCTCGGTATGGGCACATTGCTGAAATATGGAAACGTCCCCTGATTTTGCCATCAACTTCGTTTATCAATTCGTACGTGTTTTCATTACTTAACACCTTGTGTACTCGGTAAGGTCCTTCGTAAGCGTTCAGGAATTTTTGCACATATCTTTTCTTGCCTATCTGCTACTCTAAGTTTCTTGATGATCACTAAATCCCCGATTATAAATTTCATGCGTTTCTTTATCTTTCTGTTCTGCTTCTGTTCGTAACGATCCTGTATCTTTTTAACCCGTTGCCTGATTTTCTCCAGTAGTTCTATAACTTCTGTCGCATCTTCCTCCTGCCTCCATGGTCTTGCTGGTACCACACTTTTGCACAATGTTACTGGGCTTATCTCGGTCGTAATGTTAGGTACGTTGTTTATAAAGTACCTTTGACAAGTATTGCACCCATCTATTATGATGTTCATGAGTCATAATCTTCAAATACTTAATCGTTTCTTTCTGCTACATTATATTGCGGGTGTCGTATGCTACAGAAGTATGCTTGATTCTGTTCCAAGTTGTTAATCATTCTTGCATTCCTAAAATAACTCGCGTTGTCGGCTAAGATCCTTTTTGGGGTCCCCACTTCTTGTTGAAACTTTTCAATGGATTTTGTCACATGTTCTGTGCTGCTGTGTTTTGCTGGGTAAAGTTTAATATGTTTCGAGAACACGTCCACCATGATTAAAATGTGTCGGTACCCATATTGTCCCGGTACCAAATTTTCCAGATAATCGATCGCGACTAGCTCTAATGGTTCGTTGACTCTTATGCTTTTGATCACGTTCTGGTTAGTATGATTCTTCTCTTTCGCTAGTTGACAGATCGTGCAACAATTCGTGAAGTGCTTAATGAATTTGATATCGTTCTTGGTGTAAAAACATTCGCGAAACATCAACCATGTTTTTCTTCCCCCACAGTGTCCGAAAGTTTGATGAATTTCCTTCCCCACATTAACTACATCTTCTCTACATAGTACTATTAATTCTTTTCCACCTAGTAATTTTACCAATAGACCTTCTACTATTTTAAAACCTTTATATTTTTGATTTGGACTATATTGCACTAAATTTCTTATTTGTTGGAGTTCTAAATTTTCCTGTTTAGCTAATAGTTCTTACCTGTTGATACATTTTTTTCTATCCCTATCATTAATTGTTTCTGTCGTTTACTTTTTGCTGCGTCCTTCCTGCTTAAGAAATCCGCTACTACATTCATGTTCCCTGGTCTATGTCTTATTTCGAAATCATACTGTTGCAAGTACAATGCCCATCTGTATAATCGGTCTTTATGAAACGTTTTGTTTTTGAGGAACGATATGGCTGAGTTGTCTGTCTCGATGTAAAACTTATTTTCTGTCAGGTAAAATTTGAATTTGTTGATGGCAAATATAATAGCCAACATCTTCTTCTCCGCGATTGTATACCTGGTTTCGTAACCCTTTAGAATTCTTGATATGAAACAAATCGGGACCTCCACTCCTTCTTGGACTTGTATTAATTCAGCAGCGACAGCCATGTCCGACGCATCTGTGTTCCAGTGTCCGCATTAAATATACAAAATTTTCTGGATAAAAATAGACGGTTATAAATAATTCAAAGTATACTTTGTCATACATCAAAGTATTCGTCATTGAAGGAGGAATGGTGCTATTATATTTTCTTTTTAAATTTCGAATTAATAACGCAATTATTAATAAAAAACTAGTAAAATTAACGTATTTGAAAACTCTGGATCATAATATGCATTTATTTATTAACCGATTTCAATAAACTAAACGTCAGTAGATGCGCAATTTAATGTATGAGGGTGCTATTATAATAAAATTGGATTAAATTATTTTTTAAATTGTGTTACACCCAAAAAACCAAAAGAGTCCATAACTGTTGCAAAACTAATTGTAAGTCAACAAACCTTGCAGGAAATGGTAATACGGTACGTTACCTATTTTCTGGAAAACACCCACCTTGCAAATAATAATAAATGGAGACAAAAATGGATCTCTTGAATTAGAAAATTTAGTCAAATTGGGTTCAGTAGTTCAGAGTTTTGCCACCTTTACAACTTTACAAGTTGGCGCTGCTAGTTTCAACAGTGCTTGCAGTATTTTGGGATAATCCGATTATGAGGGTTCAACTGCAGGTACCTAGTAAGTAAGCAAAAATTGCCAAGAGTAATTTAAATGTTTGGCATTGCTTCAAACTGTTTTTGTACATTTATTTATTACTGAAATGAATTTGTAACTATTACAAAAACACTTATTGCAACAATTAGTTTTGTATGAAATAGTGGTTTAGAACACTATATTTTTTTTAAATTTGTTTACAGTAGGTACTAAATATTATAGATTACATTTAGCTGTTTAAAAAGTGTATTTATTTGTATTATTACATATTTATATATATAGCTACATAAAAGTTATTATTATTTATACTTGAGATATAAATCCCGCATAGGCAAATTCCTAAGTCGACGTGGATCTATAATTTCTGGAAGCAAGGAACTCATATAGAATTTCTCTAATTTTTTAAACATCTCTTCCCAGAATACTTTATCCCTTGCAATTTCTTCAACGCTGACGCCTTTAGGGGTCCAAACTACAAAATAGCATACGTCCTTATTTGCTATATGTAGCTGGCCTTGCACTTGATACATATATTGATGCGTCTTTTTTAATTTTAGATTCGCCCCTTCTAAAGTACAATTTTTTTCATTGAAACCCCCTCTTGTGGTGTAAAATTTTTACAATTCGCTGGACATTTGATTTCTAGTATGGCATTATTATTATCTGTAAGTCGATCTGGACTTGCAGCTAAGTACGGCTTTTCTGTATCAATACAAAGTCCTATAATTTTTGTTTTAATGCCGTATATGGCCTCAAATGCAGCGACAGCATTTTTTTCATTTTCTTGGCCATATGCAGTGTATTCATTTCCAAAAAATTTAGAATACAATAAAGCTTCTACAGCTTTTGCGGTTGATGTCGTTGGACGCATACAACAAATTCTACCAAAATTGGATGCAGTAAGACGTAGTTTGCGCTCTCGTTTCCATAATTCTGACAGGGCTTGCTCACGAGTATCAATTTCCAGTTGTTTTGGGTCCATTTTGTATATTTTCTCCAAAAACATTTTTTTTTCGTTTTCATACGTTGCTTGGTCCATATCCGGATAGTCGTCCACATTAACGCCGTAGTTGGCATCAGGCCCAGCAACTTCATGACGTTTTTTCCTGAAAACTATTAGTTTCTAAAAAAAGAGGTAATAATAAAATAAAATAACTCACCTTTTCTTTTGTTGTTATTAATTTTTCTTTTTTTTATCTTTTGGCAATAATCTGCTGTGAATTTTCCAGGTCCGTATTTATTTATTCGGCGTTGAACAATTTCGTGGAAGTTTCCTTCACTATTAAAAGATAGAGCAGCACCAGTGCACCGAGTTTCATATGACCCTTTTAACGAAAAATTTATTCGCTTGCCGCCTACAAATTTAGCGACTATGGAATTGTACGATTCGGCGAGGTTATTGTCCATATTGTGTAGTAAGCTCCAAGAGTTGTTTGCGATTCTCCCAGTTCTTTTCATTATTTCTTCATAAATATTAGTTTCTTTCAAATATGGGATTTGATTTTCCTAAATAGAAACAATAGGTAAGTAACATAAAGTAATTAAAACACTTTTGTATACGTGTAATATGAACATACCTCGCCAGCTTCTGTTTTTGCTTTCCTTTTTTCTTCATCGCAAAAATAGTCCCGACACATGCCATGATCGCCAAAGACGTGATGCGGACCATTTAATATGTCACTCTTTAAATTTATAATTTTTTCTTTGAAGTCTGCTTCACTCTTGCACCAGTAGTGGACTGCCCCAGAGACTGCTAAACGTAATTTTTCAATTTTTTCCGAAACCATTTTTCTTGCCCGTATGTTGTATGCTGTATTACATTTTAAATCTGACAATTTCGACATATAATTTCTCAGTAAATGGTTTTTGCATTCTACTTTTCCTATGTGGAAAGCTGGTCCATATGGAGATGCACTAATTAATTTACTGTAAACATTACTATCCCCGTCGCCAATTAATCGTCCATAAATTAAGCCGTGCATGTCAATAGAACATTTAAATGCTTCTAATAAAATATCAGATTCCATAGCTGTCGAACTACTGGTCCAAGTTTTATAGCATACGTGGTCAGGCACTTTGTTTTTATAATATGCCTCTTTCGCACAAACCGTACAATATTTATTGCGTATGCCCAAAAACAATATTTTTTTGGTTTTAGCTCCAATTACACACGCCTGAAAATGGTTTGAAACAAAAAGTATTATTATTTATATCCACATTTACTAATAGTAATACTTACAACCCCAGATGCTGCGTTGTAATTTGTCCTGTAGGACCGCTTGCTCCAGGCACCATCTGCTACAACAGTAATAATTGGAATGCCATCTTCATTTACTTCTCCTGCAGCTTTTGCCAGTTCAGCTTCTTCTTTCGCAGCAGCCAGCAGCTATTTTTTCCCACGCAGCACTTTTTATTTCGGTGGATAACTTTTCAAAATATTTTTGGTATGTAGTATCCGCCATACAGGGAATATCCATTGCAGACAAAAGTTGGTTTGTTTGGCTATATCCGATTCCTACAGACAAGGCCCCCGACACAGCTAGCATGTTCACATTTGATCCTGCATTTGGATTCTCGGTTGATACTTTTTCCACAATACCACACATTTTACACTTTAATGTTAAAATGCTTCGTAATCCCAATCTACTTTCACTAATTATGTCCAAATTTGTTACATTGCAATCTAATCCTGGGTGCGAAATTGCTTGCACTTGCTGAAACAAATACTGTATGTCGACAATTCTTCACCCAGTAAGAGTGAAGGAATTGTTTTCTGTCGGTACATGTGTTTCTATGTACAATTCTTCAACTAATTCCATTCCCATTTCTTCGTCAGCATCAGAAACCGTTTCTTTTCTATTTTCTTCGGCAAAACGACTCTTAATTTCAGTATCAATTGAAATATCCATCCATTCGTTCGATAAAACTTGTTCATCGGGTGGTTTTGAAATGGGAGCAACGGAGCTAAAAAGAAACATTGCGTGCACACTATTAAAACATGTATTTTCAGTAACAAGTTTTAAATTATTTTGACAGTTTAATGAAACATTTCAATGCTTGATTAATTTTTGATTACTGTCTTTTCAAGTTCTTTTTTGCAGATCTTTTTACTTAGATTTCAGTGAGACAGTCATTTTTTTATATTCGCCGTCAATTTTGAGTTATAACGTAAACTTGTGTTTTACTTTCCCATGCCATCGGTATAGGACTTGCTTCAATAAACTAAAAATAGCGATATTCTCGTCTTCTTTATTAGGACTATTAATTATAATTTGAGATTTAGAGTTTTCAACGAATTTTCAAATTATAATCTATTATTTATTTATTTTTAAATATTCATGGCACACTATATTTCCGAAATTATACAATTTTTTAGTGATAACTTGGTTATTTTAAAAAATTTTGAAAGCCTGAAAAACATCATTTTTTATAAAGTCAACGCCTACTACGTTTTCTATTTAAAAAACACAAGTTTATGTTATAACTCAAAATTGACGGCGAACATAAAAAAATACTATCGCTGTGAAATCTATGTAAAAAGGTCTAAAAACCCTAATACAATCTAGCAAATGTGAGTTTTCACGCATGACTCGAAAAAACTGAAAAAACTGAAAATCCGTTTCCGCCATTGAATTTTTCTTGAAAAGTTGGTTCATAAGTGTATTTATGATTTGTTTATATTTTTTAGCTTTCTTCCAACCCTGCATACAATAGAAAAAACAACTTACCGAGCTTCCCAGATGCGTTTCATTAGTAACCGTCTACTTTTCTTAGCACCACTGAGTTTGCGTTTCTTTTTTATAATATTTCGTCCCATTTTGATTTTCACAAATACAGCACTATTATCACGATAACTACTAAAGCAATATGCACACAGTAACACTGGACAAACTTCGGAGTACTGAGAAAGTTTTGATTTGGTTTTCTCAAATAAGTCATTAAGTAGGCTAACTATAAAAGTTAAGCGGCTTATAGATAAGGGTAATGGTTGGAAACGTCAGTGAGGATTTAGAAAGCTATAGCAACCCTTCCTTGTTTAATAGAAGCATGTTGGGTTGTATACCTAACTTAGAATTTCCAATTTAACAAAGCGCTGGACTAGCCTTAAGAGAAAGCTCTCTTTGAAGTTTGGGTACTTGAGTAGTAGTCCTTCGTGAAATCTTTGTTTTAAATTGTTGAACGCGCTTTCTCTTTCCT
>CALNHX010011209.1:0-33941 GCA_940337035.1 Agriotes lineatus
TGAACTCCATGGTGATGTTGATGGTTCGATTATTTGATCTTTCAACATTTTGTCAATTTGTCGCCTTACTTCTTTCTTATGTACTTCTGGATATCGATAATTCTTGGTATATATAGGTGTTTCGTCAGTTGTCCTAATTTCGTGTTTAATTTGGTTTGTAAAGGACAATGGAATTTGGTCGCAATGGAAAATATCTTTGAAGTCTTCACACAGATTTTTTATGAATGTAGCTTTCTCGCTGTTTAAATGTTCCAAGCGCAGTTGTTGTAAATTTTCTCCTTGTATCCTTTTAATATTGCATGGTGATGCTGAATGGTCGATCGATGACTCCTGATAATTTAGCGATAGGGTGTCATTATTTTCTTCCACGATTTCGATAGGTATAGGGTTCGTTATGGTGTGCGTTATTTCTTGATCACTAGTATTGATCACTGATGTAGTTGCAAAATATTTTTTCACTGTGACATATGAAGTCGGAATTTCTAAATATTTGTTTAATTTTGTATGTTCAATTATTCCCTCATGAATGTTCCTATTTACAGGTATTTTTACAAAACATTCTGATCTTGCTGGTATTGTAATTTTATGATTCAAATCTTGATTGATTATTTCCATTGGATATAATCGAATGTGGGTCTGTGGTGTTTTCAAAAGGCTTTCTTCAAAATTTATTGTTGCTTTTAATTTCTTTAGCAAATCTATTCCAATGAGTCCGTCGTATTTATTGTCGAAACTAATAGATGAAATTTATGAGTTAATGGCACTTTAATTATTGATGGTAATTGAATAGTTGCAGTTTCTTGATGAGATGAAATTTGGTGTGCTGTCTGAATTTGGAACGGTTCTTCTACAATTAACTCCGGGAAATATTTGTATGCTACTTCTGGTTTGATAAGAGTTCTAGATGCTCCGGTGTCGATTAAAAAGTTTGATTTGAGTTGTGGAATGTATATACATGGTAACGTTGAATTTTGGTTGTTAACTTCTATGATTTCTACTGGTGATTGATCATTTATCGGTTGCTCTACGTGTCGTCGTTGTTCTGGGCAGGTAAAGTAAAATCCTGTTCTTCGTAGTAATTATCCTCTTCTTGTTCCTCTTCGTAATAACATTCCTGAATGCTGTCCTCTTCCTCGGGGTCCTCTTGAAAGTGTAACTCCTCCGAAATAAAGTTTCTAGGTTGGTTGGACTGCCTAATGTATGATGTAGCTCTAGGTGTAAACGAATTCCGTGCTGAAGGAATAAATCCATTTGGTGGTTGTATTGTTCTTCTGGTGTTACTCGAACTAGTGTCCATTGGTGTTGGTTTTGGTAGATGCCTAACTTCTGTGTTTCTGGGTGCAAATACATTTCGTTGTTGAGGCTGCTGCTCGAATGAATTGGAAAATTATTTCTTTGTATAGGTTGTGGCATTTGGTGTGTGTAACTGGGAAACTGGTTAAAATTTCTTGGTGCTGGTTGCCATGCCTGGCTCGGATTGCTTAGCCTTAAATTATACGGTGGAAATGGTTTTTTAATTTGTTTTTTATATTGTTCTGATGAGCCTCGATTTTTGTTGTAATTTACATTTTCCTCTTCTATTAAATATTTAATTGTGATGTCAAGAGTAGCTAGTCCTCTGGCTCGTAAGAAACTTCCCATAGGCTCCTTGAGTCCGGTTAAAAATGCTTTTAGTGTTAAACTGTCGTAAAGCGTTCTTTACGTTGCTCGAACTGCATCGGCTGGCTCGTTTAATTGCACGTTGGAATACAATAAACTTTTAACTTGCTGGCATTTTTCAAAATACTCCTGCGCTGTTTCGTTTTTCTGCTTTAATAGCATGAGATTCCTTAGCAATGAATCCTCAGATCTCTGGTCCGCAAACGATTGTTGTAATAGCGTTTTTAATGCTATCCAGGTTGGTATTTCACGTCCGCTTGTAATTAACAATGCTCTGCCGGTTAGTTTTGTTTGCAGTGCAGATAATAATAATGTTTGTAGAAAAGCGTCTCCTTGTCCTTCAGGAAAGAAATGCGTCATTATAACTTCGGCGGCTCTCACGTACTCCGATAGTTTGTAAGAAGTGCCATCAAATTCTGGTACTGTCTTGAGGTACTCCAAATGAAATGCTTGTGCCGTATTTACTGGTACTGCGGGAGGTACTTCTTGAATATTTAAATTTTCGAAAAGCTGGACAAGCTCGTCGTTTCCTTGCATAAAATTATAATTTGTTCGCGAATGGTGTATTTACTCCCTTTTAGGAAACCAATGCACTTGCTTTAAAGCGGGGCTTGCAATTTTATTATTAGAAATCCTACGCATGCAGTGCTAGCACAGTAAGAGATTAAGTTACTCTATCAGTAACGCTCACTGGTCTGCCTTACAGCTAACTGCACCTGAATTTGTTTAATAGTTGCAATGGCTAATAACGAACACAATTATTAACAACAATTCTCCTAAGAATGTGCTGATAAATCAATTGAATTTTGTTATTAGATGCTTAAAAGTAAAATGATTATTTTAACAACTTTGCTCTGAGATGAGCGGTTATATCTAGCAAAATAAAGCCACTTTTGCACTTGCTAATAAAATTTGTCTTACATTAATATCGTTGTAATTGTACTCATGTTCCTTGAGTACGTGACTGGACCCAGCGATGCTAGTCCGGGGCGTTGTCACCTCGTGCGGGCTCAGCGTACTCGATTTTTGAAGAGCTGGTCCGGCGTTGTAGGGCTCTCTGGGCGATTTTGGACCTGTTGAGTCCTGGATTGTTGAATGAAGGCTCTAGCTCTCGAATGTGGACGATTCTGGTTCCCCTCTTCGAATTACAGATGTCTTCTTGGTTCGTTGTTCGGATGGCCAATTAAGTGTTGAAACACAAAATTAAAGCGATTTTTGTCTTTAGTTTTTGAACATCCTACCGACTGCGCCAATTATAATTTACAAAACTTATTAAATCAAAAAAATTAATTTATTGAAGTTACGGAGTTACATAAATGCAGTTTACAATGTTATTACTAAATGCTAACTGGCATAAGAACTGCCTAAGTACAGTGTGCACATGCTTATATAACATTTCTTATCACTAAATATTCTAAGAAGCTTGAAGCTGGGCTGGGAACTACTTCGTAAGCATTTACCCAACATATCACTTAACATAATCAGCGTGAAGAATGACATAGAGCAGACGCGGTTTATCTACGTCCTTGTTCCACTCTTTACGTTTAAGAATAAGACGGATCGAAATACTGAAACAACTTTACTTAACCAGGGGATTCACACGTAAAATTACAACCGCCGGTTCGGCGTCAAGAACCACTTAAGACGTGATAGTGGCAAGATGACATCATCCATGCTTTGATAAGCGGCTTACTAAGAATTTAAAAGAACAAAGAAACTACTGCTTGCAGCAGGGTCAAGGTTTGATAACACGTTAGCAACGGAAAATTAAGTATCGGTGAATATGCAAGAACTGTCATGCGTTAATTTTTGAAATGAACAACGCGGAAATAATGTTTATGGAAATGAATTTTAATAACATTACCACGGAACTACGAATTTTTGTTTGCGTGACTCGTGGAAATACTAGGATTTGAGGCTAAAGTGCTTTAATAGAATCGTTCTAACATCTCCCATAGTTTTTGCCTACCCACGTGGTCAACAGCCTTCTCGTAGTCTACGAAGGCCAAGTGTGTCTCCATATTATACCCCTTTCTTTTTCGTATTATTTGGTTTAAAGTGAACACTTTATCTGCACAGGATCTTCCTGTGCGGAATCCTGTTTGTTCTTCCAATAACAATAATAATAAACTGTTAAATACATACGTTACCAGATATCATTGTTATAACAAAATGAATGATAATAGTAATTTGTACAACTAGTTTTGAAAATCATACTTTTTTTCATGAATGAATGAAAAAAAGGAATTTCAAAAGGTGTTGTAGACGTAGTTTTTCTGCATAGTGATCTCTTGGTCGGAATTTAGTGAAAAAGGATTTCGGAACTGTCAAATTGACATTTTAATAAAATAAAACGATTTTTGCGTTAAAAAAGTGAAACATTTAATACGTTTTTTCGTTAAAAAAAAGACGACTTTCACGATCACTGTGAAAAAAATAAAATACACCCGATCAGCAAACCTCATAGTAGCGGCGCGGGTACGAAATGCCTTGCTTTTAAAGGAGCAATTAGAATTTCGATAAGGCGACGTTTTCGATATATGGAAGCATTTTGAATGCTACTATATTGCGCTCGTAAAACTTTGTTAACGTTGCAAGATGCTCAACACCCCATATTCAGTATTTGAACATTATTTAACTAGGATTTTTTACCTCTATTATTGAAAATAAATGACTTTGAATTATAATAATTATTTGACGTTAAATCCATCAAATTAAAATCTAGACTACTACCGCTACCCGAATTTTACTTACGCCACGCGGTCTGTATCTGTCGATTATGTTGATATTTTTTCGAAAAAAGAACTACAAGGGGGATAAAAATAGTTTTACATAAAAAATATCAATATTTAAAAATAGTATCCTCTAATATTGCCTGATTGAGCTAAAATTTTACGTAGAGCAATTTTACGAAAATTGGAACAACTTTTGCAGTTTGGTAGATAAAAAATATTTCATATCGGAAAACCTCTTATACAACTACGAGGAGCGTTCAAATATAAATTATAATTTGAATTGCCCGTCAAAAGACAAAGACATGCACAGAAGTTGTATACATTAATTAATGCTCTGGAACAAGTCCTAACTTCATTCAGTCGTTAAGTCGTCACAATTCATTTTTGTTCAATTGGCAAGCATGAGTGAAGTGGGAGTGCAGTCAAGCGTCCAACAACGCATTATTAGTAAATTTCTTATCAACGAAGATATCGATCCATAAGAAAGTTGTGTAAGAGTTAAAAGACAGTTTTATGCGCAATCACTATTAGACATAGGCATTTGCAAAACGAGTTCCCGCCGTCCAAAAACATTGACATCAGTAGAGAATGCTGACAGAGTAAATGCGCCTATTTGAAACGATCGTCGAATTACAGTGAAGGATATTCCTTCTGCATTAAATATCAGGGGTAACCTGAAAAAAAATGCGACTTCTCTGTCTGTGTCTTACAGGATAATTCTCGACCCCATTTCGCTATTCACACGCTGACTACCATTCAATAATTGAAATGGACCATGCTGCCCATTTACCATACATTTCGGACCTTACTGCATCAGTTTTTTATTTGCTTGGACCCTTAAAAGCGTTTCCAGGAGAAAAATGCCTCGTTGTAATAATGAAGTCATCGAAATTGTTCGGGAATGGGTGTGACAGCAGCTAAAAGAATTTGTTTCTCGTGGAATACAGAAACTTTCGAAAAGATGGCACCGCTTTATTAAAAGATAGGGAGACTGAGTAGAAAAATGTCATGATATACATTAGAGTCCTTGTGTTTGCTTTTGAATAAATATTAAATTATAATTTATATTTCAACGCTCCCCGTAAAATTTAGGTAAAAAATTATTCTAGAATACAAAAGAAGAAAGAGAAAAAAACCCAATCGACATAATGCTATTATTTCCATTTTGATTGCTTTAGATACTGTTGCGCAATACGAGCGCTTTAATATTTTTAAGTAGTGCTTTAAAAAAAACTGTTCGCTTGAAATTTAACAAAAGGATCTCTGAAAGAGCTCGAAAAACTTGCCTTCATTAATTGTGATGCCGATATCGGTGGAAACATCATTTGTAGATGATACGAGTATAATTCAAACATAAAATTTGCGCAAAATCGTTTAAGCCGTTTAAAATGTATCTCACATGCAATCACGTATTCAAAATAATGTATTAAAAGTAAAGCTTCCTTTGTTTGATCATAATTTAAATTTTAGTTTTTTAGCTTTATATACCTCCGTTACGTTCAGCTTCTTTGATTGCTTCCAGAGCAGGAGCAAGTCTGGTTAAACCAAGAAAGGAGGTAAAATAAACATTGTGGATCAATTGTTTGTTTTGAATTGCTTTTAGCCAAGTGACCGAATCCGTTCGCATTTTTATGTGGAGCTCGATCTCTCCAACGGATGTAATAAAGTATGATTTGACGGTGTCGGGTATCGATATTAAATTACTTTTTCAGGTTCAATAGAGTATTTACACTTCAGTAGTGAAAGAAATGTTTAATAACGAAAACCGTGTAATTAGTTCACTTTGTTTGACAAGACTCTGCAAATATTAAAAATTTTGTATAAAATATTTTACAATCTATTTGAACTTCTAAATGATGGAGCTCTGCATTAAACTTAAATTTTATAAAATTAAATGCTGATGAAAGAGGATCATCTATTAACCCAAATATAAACTATCAACGTTACAACAAGCATTATTCAACTAAATTTCCACGTAGGTACCTTTAAAAGTTAGTGAACCTGCTACAATAATTAACTATCTCAGAATCTACCAATCAAATTAGAATGCAAAATGAGTTATCAGAATCCTTTTAACGGCTTAAAACAAAGTGATGATGTAGCAACACTATTGTTCAATATATACGAAAGAAAGCGAATAAGAGGAGAATTTAACACCACTAGCACCATTATAAATATATTATGTTAAATTATTGCACATGTAGATGACCTCAATATAGTATTAAATATAGGAACATGAAGCCACAAACACGATTGGGACAAAAGCTAACAATTGATATTTTCAAAATAGTGGTACCATCAATCAGCACTAACTCATTTAAAAAGCTGTTGCACACCATACTACTGGAGTCATCAGCTGTAAATAATGCTTAGTTTACAGAATCTTATAAAGTTACATCTAATAGAACTTAGGTCTAAGGCAATTGGGTCGGTCTAAGACATTTGGGCGCGGCCGTTTGGGCGCGGCAGTCTGGGCGCGGCCGTTTGGGCGCGGGGACACTTGGGCGCGAGGCACTTGGGCGCGAGACACTTGGGCGCGAGAAAGGATCAACATTGGGATTCAGCAACACATTAAGTGTGACTAATTTCAATTTGGCATAAATAAACAAACATTTATTAAATCATTATTTATCCTGAGAAGTTAATGTAATTAATAAAACAATATTAAAAGAATAATTCAATTATTTATTGAAACGGTTATGAGATTAATTTTAAATAAGGTGGTAGTATGTACCTATATTAGATAAATTTTGAAATAAATCCGAATAAAAATAAAGAAGGTAGAATATTAGATTAGTTTTGACATAATTCTGAATACATAAAAAAGGCAGTACCTATGTTAGATATGAAATAATAATTCTGAATTGAAATAAAGATGGAAATAGATTATATATAAGTGTTGAAAATAATTTTAAATAAAAATTCATTTATTGTGCTGGTAAATGAATAATGCTGTGCTATATTTAATCGACTGATGGTTCTAATGTTTAATATGATTCTAATATGTGTTCTGTTTTTACCGAAACTAGTCGGCTTCGAGTTTTGTTTATAATGATAATACTTAACAATAAACCTTAAATTATAAAGTAATCAATTATTTTCGTTATGTTATGAACCGACTAACTGAAGATAAAAGCAGAAATAAGAATAATAATAAATAATCATATAAAAAGATTAATTTTAATAATCAAAATTTATTTTTGACATTTTTACCATTATAATACATATTATTCTTAAAGTAAATATATACAATTTTTTAAAATATAAACAAGAAGCATCGACGCATTTATTTTATAATTGTACGAAATGCCTCTTAAAAATTCTAGAATGTCCCTATTGTTTACGCCGTCTACATGATTATATTGATTATTATAATCTTTAACCAAATTTTTTATTTTCTATCAGACTGGATAAATTTTTGTTTTTTTTTCAGTGGGCTCATTTCCCGCAAGTAACTGTTCATAAGCAACATCTCTCCTTCGTTGAATAGTTTTCAGGCTGTCGACGAATCTCCAAATGGTTGGATGGTTCATCAATAGCTCTGTTTGTACCCAATCTCTATTCATTTATTCTTTGTTACTTATTATTTTAATGTAATAAATCTCCGCAAAAGGTTTGCTAGTATTCACCGGCAAGTTAAAATTTTTAACTTGCTTTAATAATATTCTAATTTTTGACAATTAATATTTCTATACTAAATTTTTGCCGCCCCCACCTCCTTGGACGTGCTTTAGGTAATTTTCATTATTTAAAATAAATTTTCAGACCTATGAATAGTAAAGCTAGCTAATACCAATATACGTTAATTAATGTCCTCGAGCCCAAATGTCTCGCGCCCAAGTGGCTCTGCGCCCAAGTGTCTTCGCGCCCAGACGGCCGCGCCCGAACGGCCGCACCCAAACGGCCGCGCCCAAACGTCCGGCTCCAAAATTCAAACTGCAGACTTCAAAATAAATATAATCAAGGACAACCAAGGAACAGAAATATAAACATAACTGTTTATGTAGTACTGATTCAGAAAGTAGTTCACCACTTTTCATACAAGTCCTTTAATTTTGTATATTTTTAAGTCTTAGTTTTCACTGATCATCACTTGCAGAGAAAAAAGGCAACATTAAGTTATTTTATCTTCATCGGTGTTGTTATAGACTAGTAACCAAATTAATTTTAGTATCGTTAAGAGCTTCATTACTGCACCCTTTCTATATAGAAAAATACATTAAACACAATTTGTTGACGAAGATAAAATATTTGCTTATGGCACTTAACGAAACTCGTTTAGTTAAGATGCTCATAATCAAACTGTTATCGTTAACATCTATAAACATTATAAATGCAAGCAGCGTTATACGTAATTCTTTCCAGGGCAACTTTGAAGAACCTAATTTGAATCAGACCGATTGCGACCCAAACCTAGATAATAGCAATAATAGCAATATGGAGCCCTGCTAACATTTTAAGGAGGGAGTATATGAAGAATGAAGTAAAACTTTGACTGAAAAAGTTGTTAAAGATGTGAACCTAGTAAAATATATCAAAATTACACCACTGAAGTGGGCCGGTCAGATGAAGCGTATGAACTAAATTATTACAGAAAAAATATTCAATAGAAATTTTGAATGTGGGGACAACAGTGGATCAATGTTAAGAGAATGGAAGAGAGGGATCGAAAGATATCTTTGCAGTTACAAACTGGACACGGGAAGAAAGAAATAGACAAGATAGGAAACAAGGATAGCGAGAGGGCTCAGCTATGGATCATTTACCACATGCACTCTAGGGTCAGCAATAAAGAACTTCAATCTTTAGAAGTATTGTTACTCATTTAGATTTCTTTTGCTCATTGCTTTCCGGATTCTTCTCCCAAGTTCTTCTGGGTCTTCCTCTCTTTCTTCTCTCTGATGGTATCCATTCCATGGCAGCCTTTGGTAGCCTTCCCTCTACCATTCTCCTCACATGGCCGTACCAGGTAAGTTTCTTATTTATATCGTTGATTATAGTCTATTGTACTGCCATATTTTCTTTAATTCTTTCGTTTGTTACTCTTTCTCTTCTTGATACTCGACATGATCTCCGTAGGGCGTGCATGTCAACTGCTGTAATTCTTCTTTTATCATCTTCCGTCATCCTCCACGCTTCAGCTCCATATAGTGTTATACTTTTTATTAGTACATTGTAAATAGTTAGTTTCCGTTTCTTAGTAATCTCCTTATGCCACCAAATCCCATTTAATTTTTTATCGCTCTTCGACCTTGTTTTATTCGTTGTCTTATTTTTACCGAATATTTTTCTTCCATGTCTATTTGTACTCCTAAGTATTTGTATTTGTCACAACTCCCCACACTTTCGTTGTTCTCTAGTTCTAAGTCTGTTGCTTTTCCCCCCACACAAAGATATTTGGTTTTGGTTATGTTTATAGATAAACCCCATTTCTCATATTCTTCCTTAATCTTTCTTGTCATATATTCCAGGTCCTATATATCTTGGGCAATGAGGACCTGATCGTCCGGAAACTGCAAGGTATATAGTTTGGTGTCATTTAGTTCCAATCTCATGCCGCTACATTTCTTCTTCCATATCTTTAGTGCCTGCTCTACGTATATTTTACATATTGTTGGGGAGATGCAACATCCTTGTTTTAGCCCTATCGTTACTGTGAAGCCTTGTGATACTTGCTATCCTATTTTAATCTTCACTGTTGATTCCTTATATATTTCTTGCAGTTCTTTTATTATTGTGTGATTTAACATTGTTTCTTGCAACACTTCCCACATCTTTCCAATTGGTATGTTGCCATCAGCCTTTGTGAGGTCAATAAAGAGCAGATGTAATTCTCTTCCAGTTGCTACATTTTTTTATATAATTTGTTTTACGCAGAATATGTTGTCCATACATGGCCTGTCAGCACGGAATCCGCTTTATTCCTCAGCTTCTCTTTCCTTGTATTCCTCTTCTATAATATCCGTGAAATTCTTCCGTAAAGTCGGCTAATCGTAGATGTTACAGTTATTCCTCGGTAGTTTTCACATTTCTGTTGATTTCCCTTTTTGTATATGGATGACATAAACCCTATTTTCCATTCTTCTGGAACTGCTTCTCCATTTAAACATCTATTAAATAGTTTTGTAAGCATTCTTGCCATCTTATCTATTACATTCTTTATCAACTCTGCCGCAATTCCTTCCGGCCCGCTTGCTTTTCGATTTTTTAGTTTCTTTATTGCTTGTATTACTATCTCTACTTCCACTTTTATGGGCACTCCTTCTATATGTACATTCGTTGGTTGTTCTTCAAATTCCGTTCTATGTTCTGCCAGAAGACGCTTATAATATTCCTCCCACTTCTTCATTGTTATGGTTTGTATTGTTGATCTGTTTTTTCAGTTCTTATATTGTCAATAAATTTCCAGGTTTCTTTCTCCGATATACATTTGAATCTCTCTACATCTTCGGTCCCAATGCTTTCTTTTCTCTTTAATTACTAAAATTCTTCTGTTTTCGGCATATTTTTGTCTGTTTTCGTCCTTCTTAGTTTTCCTTGCGGATCTATGGATCGAATGTAAACACACGCCCCAAGAGCTCGCTCGGACGCATCTGCAAAACCATGCAGTTTTTGATAGACCGCATTTGAGTGGAAAACATGTCTTGGAATTCTGAGATTACCGAGTTTGCCTAAATCGTCCTGAAAATTGATCCATTTGGTATGTATGTTTTGTGAGACCGATTCATCCCATGTTAGTGTTGCTTGCCACAACTTTTGGATAATACTACAATAATTGGATTTATTAAACCTAATGGATCAAACACCTTGCAAGTGCACGACAATATTGATCGTTTAGTAACCTGTTTTGGAAAATTAATAGACTCAATAGAATATTGCATAGTATCCGTACAAGAATTCCACAGTATGCCCAAGGTTTTATTATCATGGCAAAATTGTAAAAATTGTGAATTAATGTCAGTATCGACTTGAAATTGGTTCAATATAGATGGTTCGTTGCATAGCCATTTTCTAAGTTCAAAACCAGCACTCTTTAATATGCTAGATACATCTTGTTGGATCTCTAAAAGTTCAGTGAGATCATTCCTTCTCGAAACGAGGTCATCGACAAAGAAATCGTTTAAAATTACTTGACTTGCTTTTGGATAATTCCAATTATTATCTTGAGCTAATTGGTTCATGGAAAAAAATAATTATAACGTCCCCATTAACCCAGGGGGCACAATATATAATAGACAGTGCCAAATTCTAGCATACGCCGACGATATTGATGTAATAAGTAGAACAACTGGAGACCTGGAAGAAGTTGTTAAATACCTGGACGAAGCGGCAGGTAGGCAAGGGCTAAAAATCAACGTAGCCAAATCAAAATATATGATTAATACGAAAAATACTAATAGATACAAAAATATTGAGGATTTCGCAATAAATGAAAGCCGATATGAACGGGTTGACAACTTTAAATACCTATTATTAATGAAAAAAACGAAGTAGAAGAGGAACTCAATGCTAGAATTTCGGTGGGTAATAGATGTTACTTCGGGCTAAGGGATATAATTAATTCAAAAGTGTTATCGATTAAAAATAAAATTAAAGTGTATAGAACGGTGATAAAACCGGTAGTGACCTATGGTGCGGAATCGTGGTGCTTGACACAGAAAGAGCGCAAACAGCTGGACACGTGGGAGCGCAAAATATTAAGAAAAATATACGGGCCGGTAAACAAGAATGGCGAGTGGGGAAATCAGGGAAAGGTATAGGGAAGCAAGCATATCCAATGACATTAAAAGTATGCGGATAAGATGGCTAGGTCATATCGAGCGGATGCAACAAACACGTGGACCAAAGAAGATATTGCAAGGCAAGCCAGAAGGTAGAAGAAGTAAGGGCAGGCCGAGACTAAGGTGGAAGGAAGAAGCAGAAAAGGATTAAGAACAGCAGGGGTCTTTCAATGGAAGCAGAAGGCTGCAGATAGAAAAGAGTGGAGAAAGATCGTAGCCAAGATCAAGAATAGCGAAGAGTAAAAGTAAACTACCCACCCTATGACATTTACGTCAAAGGTTGAGGTGCGAGTGACGACCGCACCTTGTAAAAGGTCAGTCAAGAAACCCCCCCTGGGAGGCCATGGACCTTTACGGACCGTAGCGCCAAGGAGTAAGTAAGTAAGTAATTGGTTCAAGCATCTTGTCCCAAAAAAGGGTGTAGAAGCTGTCCCATAAGTGACGGTGTTTAATTGATAACATTTTAAGGGTTCATTTCGGTGTGATCGCCAAAAAATGCGTTGAAATTGTCGTTGATTTGGATTAATCTGTATTTGGTTGTACATTTTAGAGATATCAGCTGTCATTACAAATTTATATGTCCTGAATCTGAGAATAATAGTGAATAATTCGCTTTGAGTAGTAGGGCCAGAATATTATACGTCATTTAATGATAACCCGCTATCTGATTTACAGGAACCATCAAAAACAACGCGTAATTTAGTAGCCAAACTGTCCTTTTTTGCAAACTGGATGGTGGGGCAAATAAAAATTTGGTTCCCTATTTTGCTCAGCTCTACTATTTGCGACATGTGACCTAACCTTTCATACTCCTGCATAAATTGTACGTATTGTTCCTTTAAAATTAAATCTTTATTTAAACGAGCTTCCAAGTAATTAAATCTTTTGATTGCAACATTTCGAGAGTTCCCTAATTGAGAAATATTTTCTTTAAATGGTATATCTACCACAAATCGGCCACCTTCGTCGCGTTTATGGGAACTACAAAAATTTTTTTCGCAAAATTGCTTGCTAGGTGACAGAACATTACCTATCGAGGGACAATCCTCCAATTGCCAAAACCTTTCTATTTCATCTTGTAAATTGTCATGAGATTTTGAACTTACGCAAGACAGAAAACAATTACTCTTGTGATGTGATAGGTCAGTTATTTTTCCACTGACAATCCAACCAAGCTGGGTTTTTTGTAAAGTGGGATAATTTTTTCCTAACTGAATTTGGCCCACACTTAGAAGATTCCAGAAAATAGATGCACCAATTAGCATATCAATATTATTACAGCGATTAAATTGGGGGTCTGCTAAACAAATATTCTGGGGTATTAAAAGTCTTGACAAGTCAATGTTGAGTCAGGCAAAGGGTCAGTATTTTTTGGCAAAACTAAACAAGAATCGTCTCTTGATAATTTGTCCTCAATGAGGAAAATGTAACATTTGCCCGTCTATTCACAACAGCTAGGGCTGGATCGATCCCCCTAATAGTAAATTCTACCTTTGTTGTTTGCAACCCTAATAATTGACATAATTGTTCCGTGATAAAATTGCTCTGGGAGCCGCTATCTAATAAGGCGCGTACGTTATGGGATTTCCATTTCTGTCTTTTATTGAAACTAGAGAAATTGATAACAGAACCTTAACGGGATTTTCGTGAGTTACAACATGGGCAACTGTAACACATTCTGATTGGGAGCTGGTCGATTCTAAATTTTGACCTTCATTGACGTTTACAGTTTTTGAATGACTTGCTTCTTCGAAATGCAGTAATGAGTTATGCTGCCGATTACACCTCTTGCAGCGAGATAATATGCAATCTTGTGCTTGGTGAGTTGGTCGTAAGCAATTAATGCAGAGGTGCAAACGTTTAATTTCTTGAAGCCTTGCATGAACATTAATTTTAAAAATGCTTCGCAATTGTAAATTGTGTGCTCCTGCTTGCAAAAATTGCATTTAAAAGACTTATTTATATTTAAATGTGACTTAATAAACACTCGCGGATTATTGTATTTAACAAATTTGTTTTCATTTTTATTAGAATCTACCTTTTCCAAAACTCGCACCTATTCTTTAGAAATTTATTTAAATCGTTCATTGTTGGGAGTTTTTCTTGCTAGGTTATAAGATTCCCATTCGCGTTTTGTAAGTGAATGTAATTTATTCACAACAATGTAAATAAGTAAGGCACCCCACTTGTCGGTTGACTGACCTAAAGAATTTAGAGCTCGTAAATTTTTTATTTTCGAATAGTTTTTGCAACAAATCCCAAGCAATTTTGTAGTTTGACGCGGTCACTTCTAAAGATTGTATAACTTGGCCAGCAAATCCTTCCAGGGAGATTTTTAGATAATAGAATTTCTGAACATCGCTAATTCAATCATTATTATGGATTAGGGCAAGATAAGAATTGCGATAGCTTAACCACTCGCTATACTGCCCGTGAAACGTAGCTAGTTTAATAGCAGGTAATTTGACAGATTGTATAGCGATTAAATCTACAGGAGCAGAACCATTGGCACTACGATTTGCAGGAGCTTGATTTCTAGAAATTTGCGAATAATTGCCTTTACCCTCCTACTATGTGAAAGTAAGAATTTTCAAACTCCTCTCTTTGGGTCCCTTCTACCTCAATGTCTGATTCAATCTCAATTTCAGATTGCACCTGCTCAAATTGATCAAGAACTGGTTCAATCTTATCTAATCGAGTTTGTATTTCAGATACAATTGATTCGTTTAATTCATTTATATCTAGATTGTCAACAAACGTCGTTAGGCGGGTTACATTGGATTTTAGGTTAGCACGTTTTTTCTTTATGTGGCAATATCGTTGTCGGCCATAATTGAATACTACGTTAATATAAATAATAGATAGCAAAAATAGCAAATAAAATAAATCAAATAGAATCGGACTACAAATACTACGTTGATATGAATAATAGATAGAAAAAATAGCAAATAAAATAAATCAAATAGAATCGGACTACACACAGGAAATAGGAGAAAAATGGTAAACTTACGGAATAAATAGGATGCCCGTAGATCTCGCCAAAATGGACGCCTGCTTGGTTCCCTTGGCAATCGAAAATCACTTTTTATCTTCCTGCTGGTTGTGTGTATCCGGCTCGACTTGGATCAATATTGATTGTATGGTATGTAGTGGACTGTAGTATGTTTTGAATTGAAACACTTCTGAATCTTAATTGATATATATTGATAATATTGTAACAAACAAAAATTGCGGAACTAGGTCCATATGTATACGACAAGTTTTTGAATAGTAATAACCGGGAGCGTCCCTCCAGGATGGAAAAAGGTCGCACCCCCCGTTGGTTCCCGCCAACTCCCACATATGTGAGGTGGATAAGCAAATGCTGCGCCCTATGGGAAATTAGCCGCAACACAATGATTAAAGAGAAAAGTGCCTTTAATTTTGACTTTAGTAAAAATATTATAGGAACCAGTTGTCTCATATGATGAATATAATTTTCAAACTTATGTTGCTAAATCTGGAGTGGCACAGGGATCTAACCTTGGACCTTCGCTTTTCCTGCTTTTCATTAATGAGGTAGCATATAATATGAACTGTAAATTACTTATGTACGCTGGCGGTATTAAGATTTTTATACCTATTGCGTCTCTGATTGTTTAACCTTGTAGCACAATGTTGAGAAATTATACTAATAGTGCTGTTTAAACAAGTTGCATTTAAACATGTCTAAATGTAAAATAATGTCATAATTTGACAATTAATGGCGACTCTCTTACACGCTGTTATACAATTAAAGATCGTGGTGTGTTGTTTGACTGTGAACTACGTTTTAATCAGCACATTTATTGAATCTTCAACAGCTGCTAATAAAATGCTAGGCTTTGTTATCCGAAGCACAAGATCATTTCGTGAACCAAATTCCATAAAAATTCTATATCATTATCTTGTTAGAACTAAAATCGAGTACTGTTTTGTTATTTGCATTACGACTTATGTATTATAAAAATATATTAGAAAGTGTACAAAGAAAAATGTTAAAATATATGTGGTTTGAAGTCAATCATGTGTATCCTAAGCGCGGTTTTAATCACACTGTCCTACTGAATACATTCAATTGTATATCGTTTGAGTCTCGTATAAAGTAAAATAGCTTATACAAATTAATTCATTACTCAATTGATTGTTCTGCTTTATTAAGTAAACTACATATTTTTGTTCCAAGACCAGTCAGAAATTTTTTATACATTTTATCTTCCAATGGCTAATGTCCTTGTAAAATCTCTCATTTATATGATGTGTCGTTATTGAAATCTTGTAGTGACCAACTTAATGTATTTTGTTGTAGTCTAAAGCAAGTAGAAGATAGAAGCCTAGAATAGCATTTGTGAAGACTAAATAGTTTTGCATACAACTATTTAGTATATTTTCTTTGTTTGTCCTATAATTGGGTTTGTACTTGTTGGGCAACGTTTACTCTCATATTATTATTTATTACAAGTACAAGATGATAAAGTTGTCTTTTATCCACGAGTGAATCGTTTAATATCGAGACGAAGTCGAGACGTTAATGATTCAAGAGTGGATAATAATAACTTTATCGTCGTGTATAATACAAAATGTTATTCAATTCTTATAATTTCATTAATCCATAAATATCTAAAAAACAAATTTTATCGCATTTTACTTGTAAATGTACTACATATCTTCCTTCAAAATCATAAGAAATGTTGTACTTTTATCATTAGCAACACCTTTATGCCTAGCAACGGCGATTCGTTTTACGTTTGGCACAGTGGCGTAACAAGACGGTTTGGCGCCGGTGTGCAAGAATAAATGATAGCCGCTGTAGACAAGAAGTTTCAGAAAAAAGAGGGAGGGGGGGGGGGGTAATTTTTGGTCATGCAACACTTTCAATTTTAAAAAAATTAATAAGCTCTTTTCTTAACATGAAAGGTTACTTATTGCAAAATAAAAAACATTTAGATGTTTTAAATATAGCATAATAATAATAATAATAATCCTATTATTCCCTATTGGGACATGGGGTATATTCTCTTCAGTTGTCATTTTCCTTTGCTATTTGGCTCAGTTGTGCTATAGCCTTTCCTGTCTCTTGTTTTACAGTTCTCGTCCACGTTTTTTGCGGGCGTCCTCTGTTTCTGAATCCCTAAGGGTCCCAATCAAAACTTTAGTTTCATTTTTGGGCAAAGTATGTCCTAACGATCCCCATTTTCTTCACCTAATTTCTATATTTATGTCCACCTGATTTGCTCGGTCCCAAATATTTTTGTAGAAATAATGACTTGCCACCAAACACCTATTTACTTACACCTGCAATATCTGCTTTACCAGTTCTGTAACCGTCCACGTTTCCGACCCATAAAGTAGAACAGGTTTTACCATGAAATCAAACACTCGCGAATTATAACATGAAACATAAAAATACATATGAAAATACAAAAAACAAAAACCACGTAAAAGGAATACAGATTTAAATAATTCACAAGAAAAATAAAATTTATAGATATATAAATATGTAGGTATAGCACTTTAATTAAACTCTCTTTTGCGAGACTTTGTTAAAGCTAACACCTCTATCAGTGAATTAAAACCAAGAGTAGTGGCTCTTACTTTCTCGATAATCAGTAATGCAAAACTCTTTAGGCGTATTTGGCGCATCTTACTTAGCAAAAAGTTTTTAATAATTTTTAATTTAGAGAAAGATCTCTTAGTGAAGGCTGTAGTGACGCCATGTAAAAAATAGGATATAAGCTATATATAAATCTGGAAAGCTAGCGAATGATGTGTGATTAGGCAGACATTTTTCATCCCCTTCCTTCACTGATAAGTAAGATTTAATACTAGTTGTGTACGAAGATCGAAAATGTACTATTTGCTTTAGTAAGCCGTCATCGTAATCAGTTTCATAAGTATTTTGAAGTAATTTGGCACTCTCTATTACCTCTGTATCTGAGGCAATCGCCAGAAATTTGCGGTTTAAAACTTTGAATTTATAGTATGTTATTATGCACTATGCATCATGAAATCTAGGAATCACAAACACACACTAGAGCTGGAACTTCTAATCTACTCAAAAGGAGAAAAGACTGTCCACTCAAAAGAGCCCAGTGGCGCTCACGTATCGTAGTATTTTGCCGCTTTGAACCACTATTCTAGGAAATCTTTTATTTTCACTAAAAACTCCGCTGCCGCGGCGCCTATATAGATTCTTCAAATAGAGTCCACCGATATTTACTCATATTTCCACATATTTTATTGTTTTGTTAATATGTATCACCGTATTACTATTTATTTACTTTATCTACGATAGTGTGTGAAATTGACTTTTAGTTGGCAGTTTTAAGTTTGAAAAACGACTGTTTAATAACATATGATTTCATTAGTCACGTGGTCAGTAGCCACGTGGTTATAGCCATTAACATATCCAGGAATTTTATGAGTATCATAACTGTGACAGATGTTGACATCTAAGGCTGTTATGACTTATGATCCATAACATCCGTGGTTTGTTGTTCAATAGCTTACCGGTTGCAGTATGGTAATGGTTGCCATGTACGGTAAAGGAATATTACCCTACAGATACAGTTATAACTTAGCTACCAGCATACTTTTATATATGTAATCAAAAGTTTAATATCCTGAAACCGGTAATAGTATTTTACAGTAGAAGTCCGTTAGGATAGCCTTTACGGCCGAGCCAGGGAGTTTGTGAGACGAGCTCGAAGAACGAGTCGAATAATACTGGCGAGGCAGTAAAGGCCCTAGCGAACGTGTATTGTACAATAGTTTTTGTAATACCTACATAAAATTCGGTCATACATATCTTTTTTTAATTTATTTTCATCAAAACGCTAGATTTGTATAATAACGCTTTAGAATGATTGGGAGTGCGTAGGACGTTGTAACTGTTGTTTATAAATGGCATTTATTTCCAATTTCGTGTATGGCTGTATGCAGTTTTAAGTTGTAACCAGCTCGTAACCTATGGCATCTGTAGAAACTGATGAAGATATTTCTAAAGACGTTAAGATCGTGAATGAGCAAGTTATTTTAGCTCTTGTCTGTGGTCTTTGTTTTGTTGAGTAAAAATGAATTTTTTGTTTTTCTAGTTTAGACTTTTTCCTAATTGTTTGAGATACATTGATTTTTGGTTATTATTCTGCACATACATAATGTATAACCTATCCATATAAAATGTAACACAAACAATGTAGTTTCTACTTACTAGTGTATTTCACATCATAACAACACATGTTAACATTATTAACAGACTAAATTGTTTAACATGCCATTAGAAGGAATTTTCAAGAAGTTCGACTGGGCAAACAAGGAAATTAACGGAGAGAGGCTCAACCACCTACGATTCGCTGACGAAATCATTTTATTCACGGACAAAGAGGATGATCTGAAAAGCCTGCTGGCTGAATTAGAAGAAAGATCCAGCGAGGTGGGACTAAAGATGAACCGAAAGAAGACAAATACAATGTGTAAAGAAGACCCAAGTAAATACATCAAGGCTACAAGAATACAAAATGTTCCTGAGTATGTCTACCTAGGACAGATGGTTTTAACGTTAAAAGAATCTAGACGAGAAGAAGAATGGGCCTTCGGAAAACTATTTAAAATATTAATAAAACCGAAAATATCACAACGTCTTCGGACCACACTATACCATCATTGTGTGCTCCCTGTAATAACGTATGGAGCTCAAAAATAGACAATTACAAAACAGACAATCAGTAAATTACGGGTTACTCATAGAGCCATGTAAAGAGCAATGGTAGGAGTGTCACTACCAGATAAAGAGAGGAATGATTGGTTAAGGTCACAGACAAAAGC
This sequence comes from Agriotes lineatus, assembly GCA_940337035.1. Classification (NCBI taxonomy): domain Eukaryota; kingdom Metazoa; phylum Arthropoda; class Insecta; order Coleoptera; family Elateridae; genus Agriotes; species Agriotes lineatus. The sequence goes on from CALNHX010011209.1 coordinate 20,018, forward strand.
TACGGATATAATACAAAGAATAACACAGCTGAAATAGGACTACGCAGGGCACGTGGCAAAACAGAAGGATGGTATGTGGAACAGTAAGTGTTTGCTTTGGAGACAGTGGACCTAAAAAAAGAACAGAGGAAGACCAACAAGGTATTATGATATGACAGAAAGAAGGTGGCTGTATTAGCTTAGATACAAGTGGCACAGTCAAGGGAACGATGGAGACAGCAGCGGGAAATCTATGCTCAATACTGGGCCCATGAAGGCTAAAGAGAGAAAGAGAGAGTATCTTTAAAAGATACCAGACTATATAAATATTGATAATAAAAAGATAATTACTAAAAGTGGCAATTAAAAACCAAAATTAGGTATAAAATCATACGAGTATATACAACGTTATACAAATATACTAAAATTGTTAAGAACTTTCCCTTGGAATGGAGTAATCAAAATCGAGATGATGTTTAAACCTTTTTTTAACATAGTAGAAATGAGAATGTTTTCGTAATTCGATTGTAGTTTTTCAACGGAATTTAAAAATCATCTTCAAAATACTGCAACAGTTAAGCACAAAGTACTATAGAAACATTCACCATACGCTACATTTATGTTTAGGATTCATTTTTGAACCTAAAGGACAGTTATAATCTTGAACAAAATATTCTGTATTACTGAAGGGCACTAAAACCCTGTAGCGGTGTAAAGAATGAGGATCTATTAAAATGCGATGTTTGAGAAATTCTACTGTTTGCGTGGAACAAAAAGGTGTAGCAGCAGAAATCCAAAACAGCTGATTTGGAGAAAAAGTCAGACCTGGAAGTTTCGGTTCGAATCCATTAACTTCCACCCATGCTTGGTACGCTAAATAGGCCTCTTTGATACCGCCATTGTCTGCGATATTTTCATTTAGAGTGTTCACGCCGTTGAGCTGAAATAAAATCATGATAAGTTAGTATTGGATAAATGTAAAAATGTACCTTTAATCCAACTTCAGGTACAGTTATGTTCCCATATTGTTCAATAAAACATTGTGTTCTTTTTATAAATGCTGCATTAGTTTCCTTAGTCCACCAATTAATTACATTTCCATCTTTATCGTACTGTCGTCCAGAATTATCAAATCCATGAGTCATTTCATGGCCACTTATAAAACCTATGGAGCCAAAGTTTAAATAACGGGGTTTACCTTCTTCAAAAAAGATGTCTTGTAAGATTCCAGCAGGTACTTCTATTCAACAAACTTGGTTTTATTGTTAATCATACTGAAAATTCAGTTCTTACGGATAGTGTTTGTTGTCGGTGTATATTGAGCATTAACATCAGCAAGACAATGCCAAGTAGTCCACTCTGTCTTGTTAAGGGGTTGGTTTAGCTTACCAAAATTAATGTTCGTCTTAAATATGTAAAATATTTAGTTTTGACCTTAGGTAGTCTCCAGAATGTAATGTCAGCTAAAAGTAAAATTACGTGATCGTATTAGAATACAACGAATGATGAGGTCTTTACATTTGAATAAAATTTATCTAGCTTGCCCTCGTCAAATGCTTCATCTGGATATGCAACACAGGGGATAATTGAATGCAACTTTTCGAGTGCTATATTTTTCGTTTTTTTGTCCATCCAATCTACATTATTTATCAATTTTGCGAAAGCGTCTCGTATATTAGTGACTATTTCGGTTACAAGATATTTTGCACTTTTACTGAAATATTTTCCAGCATATAATGCCCCTACAGCCACTTCCAAACTGAAATAAATTGAATGTGAGTTTTAAACATGTATCCTTTTTCTTAACAAGAGGAAGTAATATAGTAAAGAAATTACGAATTATATATAGTACTTCTCCTGCAAATCTTGCAGACAACTCCTCCACCTCTCTTCTTTCGATTCAATTCCAGATATAACTTTGTCAAACTTAAACTTTTTATCATTAAGTTTTTTATTAAGGTATGGTATCGAAAATTCCATGGCTCTCCACAGTAAATAGTTGGCTAGTACTCTGAAAATACTAGTTTAAGATTTAACAATTTCCCATACTTAGTATCAGCTAGCCATAAATCCCAAGTTTACGGAATCACATTTGTATCTTTGATATCAGGTTTTTTGAAAAATCGACTTAACGTTTTAATGTTTCATATAACAGAATTGTTAAATATTTATTATTTTTTCTTGAGATTCTTCTGTCGAATATCTTTTTTATTAACCAAAACTATCTTATTATGGTACTTTGTACCTTTTCGGTGTTCTTTCTAATAGTTTTTCCAAATCGCTTATGTATTGCGGTCTGTCTACTACTACTGTATCGTCATCACTAAGTCTAAACTCTTTAGGTAGCAAAATTTTGGAGAGGTAAGTGATCCAAGGAATGGTCGGGAAGATTTTTTCTAGTTGTTTTATCGTCAATGGATTATATAAAAGGGATACATTTTGAAGATCTTCTGTATCGGCGGATATCTGATTGTATAGATTTAAATAATAAATAGCAATAGATAATATCTAAATGACAAATACCTTAGCAAGTTCAATTTCCAAATTTAAGGAATCTTGCATTTGTGTCTCAGCAAAGCTTCGAGAAGCTCCCATAATTACAGAAACTTCAACCATGTACTCAAAATAACTCCTCACAACACCACTGTTTAGTCCTTGAATAAGATATATTCGGCTTAATCCCAGATTTGCTTGGTCTAACTAATAAAAAAATCTATTTCAAACAACTATTCCAGCGCTATAGAAAACTACTTACATGAATAAGACGACGGGAAACATTTTTCGGATCAGATCTAACGTCGATTTTTAGTAGCTGATTTATTGGAAATCCTAATTTTCTAAAGTTGTAAGTCGATGTCATCCAATCAAACATGTTTTCATTCCAACTTTGCCCTTCTACAACAGGCCATCCCCCCATATATTTTAAAATGTCATTGATTGTTGTCGTGCCTTTCGATTCTATTGCATTTACATCCATACAGGTATTATAAAATTGTCTTAATAGTGCAAATGATTTAGGCTCTAGATCTAGAGGATTAGAGGATTTTTCGATTGAAATTTTCAGTTCGTTTCGTACTAATTCTCGTACCAAAGAAAATCCCCCGACTTGGCTTTCAGTATCAGACAATGGATGCATTTTAGAAAACCCTCCACAAGCAAATTGGTAGAAATCGTCACATGGATCTATCGATGTATCTAAGTTTTCTAAAATTCTGGCTGCAGCCAGGACACATGTAGGGGTGATGCAAACCTGTTCAAGTCTGAAAACGTTTAAAGTTAGTAAAAGAAGTATAATGTCTATGCAGATTGATGGTAAAGGTTTGACGGTTTCGAGACGAAAGGTCAAAATAAGAAAAAAAGTTTATTGCATATGAGTTTAAAACTATATTAATAAGTTATCACATTCCTTGGGTGAATATTGAATATTTAATGCATAAAAAATTAATTTGATCAAGTGGTAAACAATTGCATGTTTAAAATTGTTAAAATAATTTGTGTGATAACGATACTTACTAATGTTATTAGCTTTAGGCAGTATTGCAGCAAAAGCAGGACTCAAAACTATGCACGTAATATATATTGCAACCAACGATAGATATACGTTATACATTGTGCACAAGGTATCTAGATATAGTTCTTTCAATCGGAAAGAAAATATACTGAATAATATTTTACACGCCTTCGAATAAATAGAAAATCCGCTAGTTATTACTGACACATTTTTAAATAGTTTATTGTTAATTGCAATGCATTGCCTTGTATTCCATAAATTCTGTTTTTCTATAATAATTTAAGAAATAAATGTGCGCTTCTGAAAGAACAGCTTCATTATTCTTTAAATTATTAGGTATTGTTATTATTTGCCATAACTCTTTAAAGGCTGAACCATAAGCAATTGTGTAAGTGGAACAAAATAATGTTTACAGAAAGCTAAGTGGTTACTCATATACTCATATAACAAGGTAAAATATTAGGAATTACATATTATATATTCGCTTTCGTTAAAAACGTCATACACTTATGGTTACTGAGTGCAGCTGCGAAATTTGCGACCCCTTATTATTACATTAAAAATTCTACTTGAACACGCAGCATCGTATCGGCTACATACTATAGAAATCAATATTAATTGCCTGACGACAAGTTAGCCACCAATTTCAAATAGCGATTTGCACACCCCAGACGGGAATGGATTAAAAAGTTAGATCCATTAAGCGGTTACTTCTTAAAATATTCTAAACACATGCAGATTAATTACTGTATTCAAAATGGGCGGTAGTACACACATGAAATATCCAGACTACGAGCTCGACCAAAGATTAAAGAGTTGTTGGCAACCTGGCCAGTGATATCGACAAAGATTTTGGCCGAACCCCGATCTAGCACCCAGGGGGCGAAGAAATAGATTTACGGAAACCAAACCAGTATTGTTGGCGAAAATTTTGGCGGATTTCCGGGCTCGATCTCGGATCAATGGTCGAAGAAATGGGCTGACGCAATACCACTTATCAACAAGGCCAGATGGCTCTAAGATCATGGGTTTGTGACGTTGCCTAAAGTAGGTTTGTAATAGCCGCGACGTAAATTGGCTGCCCAATATAGCTGCACGTTGATTGCAATTATCGAATATAGTTGAGCTTTTTATAATAAACATAAACTTAATGCATTCGTTAGTGTACGCATTTTTAAACATTCAGACTGCCTTATCTTGTCACACCTCGAAACCATCAAACTGTTTATAACTAGTTTGTATTTTCTCCGGTTTTGTAAGAGAGACGGGCATTTTAAAAGTATTTACAATTATTAAACGGCGAGGAAGATATGTAGCGAATGGAGTGCGTTTCCACAGGAATCCCTCATTTTTAAAGTTATAAACACCCTGTGCTTATGTGATTTAACCGACAGTACGGTAGGTAGAAACCTACCTGTGCTTACGGAACGCCGGAAAGCTGAGGCCTTGTTCTTAAGACGGTATTGGTTGACTGCAGTCGAAATCTCCGATACACTAACGGAACGTGAATAGAATTTCAAAATAATGCTGTGCCTAGGAAGCTTTATATATCAATCGAAAACTGACAAAGGTTGTAAAAGGCCTCTGCGAAGAAAATCTAACCGTACTCAAACGAAAAGCATCGAACTGCACACTAACTTGACGGTAGTTATCTAGTTTCTGTGCCCTGCTTCAAGTGCAGCTAGCGTCAAATCGATGGCGTTGTTCGTATTTCAGACCAATATAACAAGATGATACCGTCAATTGTTTTTAAAAAGAAAAAATGCAGCTACAAGACATAAGTTTCTTGAATAGCAGTTGCTGCAATACGCGAAAATGCTAAGTATTAAATATGCGAACCATGAGATTGCTCAACCCAAAAGTAATAACGATATTGACTAGCGACTATACTATCAAATAATTATGTAGTAACTGTCAATAATGTAAAGTGAGATACAAGCTTTCGTTCAGGCCAGTAATGCTAAAAACATTGTAAAAGGCTTTACACGGAACTTTCTTCATAAGTGGAAGTTTTGAAACAAAAAATTTTTAAAATATCAAATTAAAAAAAGAATTTCATTTTTAAGGTATTCGCCCTGTATATGTTGGATCCAAAATAGCCCTTTTTATTCAAGGGTAAAAACCTGAGCTATCTGCAAAATATTACTTTTATTTAACTAACAGCTCTTGAGTTAAAGCAAATGTATGCATTTTATTTTTTATGTGCTCACCCTGTATATATTTGAGCAATGTTTTGTCGATTTCGTGCCAGGGAGACATATAATCCGCATGCAAAAAATAATCTTCCTCCTACAAATAGTTTTTGAGCTATACCGGCCACAGGCAGACAGACGGACAGTCAGACAAGCAGACGGAATGAAAACACCTGTTTTGCGTCATTTAGGGGCCCTGAAACGTGAATATCTGAAGAAATCTTACAAGGCGATTTTTCGCCTTTTAGACTAAGGAAGTGAAAACAATCTAATATCTCACAAATAGTTTTTTTTCATTTCTAAAGCTTTCAAGTTATTATTTTCCAGGTCATTTATTTGTCTTGCAGAGACTAGACTTTTTAAACTTCATCACAAGATATGAAACAGACTTTTCTTTGTTGAATTAGTTGCATCTTCTCATCAGTATCCGTTATGGAATTTGAATCGAGTGGTTGAGAGCTTAACGCAGTTCGATGGTTTATTGCATGATCGAAAAAAAGTAAATGCAATATTCTAGAAAACCATTTTAATAAATAGTTGAACATGTGCTAGTGTAAATAGTAAGATCATTTTACTGTTAATGTAAATACAGCTATTTAAAAGTAATTCGTTGTTTATATTTCATGATGGAATAAAAAAATACAGTGAAGGGCTTAACCAAATAAAAGTAGCTTGTTGTGTTTTTTTTAATTTTAACTGAGAGGCTACGCTATTATCCATTCACAAAACTGTCAAAACGCTGTCAAGTTGGTACCTTGTTTACATTCTGTTTTGAAACTTGGCAGCACTGAAATTTTTGAAATTTAAAAACTTGACTTATGTCACACTTTCTTGTAAAAAAATAATCTCCAAAATTCTTACATTTTTGTGCATACACTGCAATTGCAATGGAACAGAAACGAAAGAGGGTTTTATTGTTGGAAATGGAAAATCTGGTGTGATACACTCACACAACTTCCTTTTACAGTGATCTTATAATTAGCCAAAAATTTGATTTTTAATTTCTAAGCATTTGTCAAAAAATTTCAAAAATTGCAAATTCTACAAAAACGGTACAAAATAGAGAGCTGGTTTAAGAGACAATTTTTTTCTAGAATTTCAAGCTAAATTCAAAAATGTAATAATATATCGGGTGTTCTATTTAAAATAGGAGTTAATAAGAAAAATTAAAAAAAAAAACAAAAGAAACCCATTTTAGAAGTATTCAACTGGAAAATCACCTACCTTACATCAATACACAATAAAAATGTAATAATAATATAAAGTTTTAAAAAAATCGTTGGAGCCGTTTTTGAAAAAATTGAAAAAAATCGAAAAATTACAAGAGTAAATACCTACTTCCGGTTATGCGATTTTCTTCAAAAGCTTGCTGTCTTATCTACAGAGTACATAAAACTTATATATGAAGTTTCAACGCCATACCTCTTTTCGTTTTTGAGATATTCTGTTCACAGGCACACAGACAGACACACACACAGACAGACAGACCAATGAAAAAAATATGTTTTTTGGGATCAGGGAACTCTAAAACGTGAAGATCTGTTGAAAACTCAATTTCGAATTTTTGGGGTGAATCCAATACTTCCTTTATCGTAAAAGGAAGTAAAAAAGGCTATAATTAATTATTACAAGGAAAACTTCGCTTAACTTTTGACACATGTAACATAACCTAACTTTAAATATTACTAGAAATCACTAGATCCAAAGTACATTTCCAAAAAAACTGTAATTTCCAGGTACACTCAGCAAATATTTAAAAAATTTGACATTGACAGTTCACGAGTTTTGTGAATGGATAATACTTATTCGTAAAATAGAAATCTACGACATTTATATTGTTCTGTGACGATAAAAATTCCGTATGACAAGTTACAATTGTCATTACTCACGTAGGATATTTTCAAAAATGCTAAACATTTTCAACATGTTAGCGACTTCCTTTCTCAAACAAATATATTTTTTTCTATACCAGATGATAAAGTGCTACTTTATCAACTCCAAATAGTAGATCAAGTAGCACTTTAACCTCAAGGGTGGATAAAGTAATACTAGAATAGATAAAGTAGCACTTTAACATCAAAGGTATATAATAGCTATTTATGCAACAAGTGCTAAAAGTCGACTTTTAGCACTTGTTGCATACAATATTTTATTTTATCCTATTATGTTATTATGACAATATCTCCTTCGCAACGAGTTGCGTTAAGATGCATTTAACAACACTAGTGTTGTTAAGAAAAATAACATAACGATACTTTATTAGCATTAATCACATGTTGACAGCACTGAAGTGTATTGTCAGTCTATGTCAAATTCGATGTTAGTAGGTTAGGTTTTGTTTGTTATTTGACACAAACTGACGCAAAAGTTAACCTGAAAATCTCAAATTTAACATAACCTGACAGTGCTACCACCAATACAGTATTGAGTTTTTATTTTACTAGTGATACCACCACTCGCTGTTGTGTCATTAATAACCATTTTTCCTATTTTTTCAAGATTAGTATTTTAGGATAAAATAAACCGTGTTACGATATACGTAACGTTATTCGCTTTCTACATTACTCGAGAATTTTAAAGAACTCGCTCCTAACGTCGCTCGTTCATTCAAACTATTCTCTTGTAATGTAAAAACCTTGATAACGTTACTTGTACCGTAAATTACTATTATCTACGACCTTAATTTTACTGTTATTAATCCATAAATATCGATTTAACAAAGGTTTGCATCTACTACACTTCTAATTTATGTCATAATAAACAGTAGGCCATACCGCGCAGGCGAATGTTTGCGAAGCCAGTACTGTCAAGGTCAATTACAAAATGTAATTATTAATACTCCACATCTGACTGTATTCATTACATAACGCTTTAATTATTTCAAAAACACTTTACCTCGAACGCAAGAAGCAACTATAATAACTTTACAACTTCACTTCCAGTTCGAAATTGTAGTTTTATAACCTCACTTCACTTTTAGCACATGGGCAAAAAGTAAACAGCTGATTTCTTTAACCACGCTAAACCATAAAACGTCAATTTTAGTGAAACAAGCTAGCGCTAAAAGGCCTACTTACAGATAGCTATAAAAATAATATGAATTTTTAATTAAAAATAATTTATGAAAACCTTAATCAGTAATATCATACAATTTTTTGAATAAAGAAATGTCATATATTACTAGACAATTATGAAGTAATTTATTTTACAGTTCAGCGCCATTTTAAAAATCATAAATAATTAGTTATTATAATTATTTCTGCTTGCCTTTTTTAGAAGACTTCTGTTGTGAAAGTAAATTTGCATTAATAAATACCATTCGAAATTTAAAAGGCAGGTTGAATTTTAAGTGATATATTTGTTTTCAATTGTTTGCACAACAACTACACAAAGTAAACAAACCTATGATTACAATTATGGGGAACAGAAAAATCGTATTTTGAATTAAAAATTTCACAATACTTGCGTACTTGAGAGTCGTTAATTTGGGAGTTGTTAGCCAGCTCTGCTATCTTTACCGAATGTTTAATTTTACGTACGTTTAAGTTTCAATGTAATGAATGAGGATGTAAAAAACGCACAATTTGCGGATGTACGTACATAATTATGAATACTGTTCTGGGAATGTATTAGTTTACAACACAAGTTAAGCAAGCACAAACGTAAATTTTACTGGTTTCTCTTTTTGTAAAAATAATTTAGAATGTTAAAAACAGCTTAAAACAGCAGCAGGTGAATGAACTTGCTTTCATTACTTTTATCAGCCTACTACTACATGTAATTTGCAGTAATCAGAAATTTTATTTTTGATTAATTTTGAATTAAACTATGATACTTATCTTCAATTTCAAGCAGACCACACTTGTTAAAAGCGTCTATTTTTAAAAAAAGTAGCATCCCCATTACTTATACAACAAGAAGTTTTAAAAAAGAAATTAACTACCATAGAACTTCCTAAGATTCTTTTCCAATATTGATTCACTCAATATTATAATCACGATCAGTTTAAATATAATACAAATATGCTTTTATCCTGAAATCACACCCGAAATCATTTCATAATTCCTTGTTTCTTGTGAGTGGTACAATGATTTGTAGTGAGAAGGTTAGATGACGCCACTTTCCAGGTTTAGCATTGCTATAAACTACTAGTACTTCAGTTGCCTTTCAATAGTATTACGGGTTGCCTATAGGTAAGCGGTAGCTAGAAGAATAATAATCGTAGTGTATAATGCAATTAAAGTCAGCCATCATAGATGGCACTATTCTCTCAGGCATTATTATCTGAACATTAGTTTACTCATACAGCGTAGTTTACTCACTTAGGAAACGTTATTTAAGATAGAGTTGAAAATTGAAATAGTATGTGAGAAGCATTTTAGTTCAAACATCAAATGAAAAGCACAGATAAAATGAATTAACAAACTATTTAAATGAATCATAAAAAGGTAGTATACAAACCGTTTCCTGCAAAAAGCAGGGCCGTAACTAGGCAAACCTTTATTGTAGGCAAGCCAACATTTTTACGCCCTTCAGTACACTAACGATATGTGACAAAAAATACTCAAGTTACTGCATCACTTCTATTCGGATATATGATGTAATGTATTCAAAACAGACAGGTATTCAAAAATAAATCCAACATCTTTATTTCAAAATTTTAAAAAATAAACAACCAACTGTTAAAATAACAAAATGCAGCACAAATAAAATAGAACAGTAAACAAGATTATAACACTAAAGAATTTTAAAAAGTAAATGAAACTAGGAGTAAATATATCTTAACGTTTCTAATAATACTGAAATAATAAAGGAAAACACTTGCTAATGCGAATTATATCAATTTTAAAATAAAATAAAACATTACCGGTGGTGGGATTCGAACTACAGCGCTTGCGAATGTTATTTCGGTTCCACCCGCCTGTTCCATTGGACCATCCACGATCTCTAGGATCTGTGCGATGCGCGGTTATATTAAACTGAACTTGCCCATTTTTGATTCTTTACATTTACCCTTTAACTGTTGAGTCCCATTTTCGACAAGTGTAAAGCCTGAGCTATGCGCAAATTATTACTTCTATCTATTTCTAAGTTAAAGCAAAAATAAACAAAAAACTATTATCTACGGTGCTTACCCTATATGGGGTCCAAAGTATTTCCTTTTTCTTCAAGGATAAAAACCTGAACTATGTGCAAAATATTACTTTCATTTAAGTAATAGTTGCCGAGTTAAAGCAAAAATAGAGAGAATTGAATTTTTTTAAGGTGCTCAAGAATCGCGCCATTAATCTGTACTGATTCGGGTTCTACTTCTTGTAACCTATTATTATATGTTTATGAATTATATATTTTTTATCAATTTAAATTGACTTGTTTATTATTTGAATGTTAATAATTATTCTTTGCGCCACCTCCTGGTAATTAAGGGTGAATTCCTTTTATCTAGATTGCTTATTCTAAAATCTGATGTTCTGATTTTAATTTTATTACAAGTCAAAAATAACTTCTGTCAAATGATATGTCAAACAAATTTGAAAATTAAATGACAAATACCAGATCGTTTCACTAGTCACACGACAATATCAAACAGTAAGTAATTATTTAATAATAAATTCACCTTTTATGTCTTTATTTTCTTTTAGTACTTACCTAAACATCTATACTGACCCACATTTAACTCGAACTTATCAATGCCCTGGAGGTCAACCAATCTGCTCCACTCTGCCTACTACCACAACCGCTTCAGTTCCCAAACACAGCAAACAGCTCCAGTCACAGACAAGATGTCCAAACTGACCAGAATCAGGGACACAAACTCCTACACAGCATGGAACGAAATACACCCTAGCTGCAGCCAACAAATCGCTAAAACGTGCTTCCTCTACCAATGGTCTTTACTTGGAACTCTCTCCTAGCACCAGCAGCTCGACGAAATCCAAATCAATTGATATACAATGTCAAATGTAATTCTCCAATAAACTTCAGTTTAGTTTTTTACCACATATTTGCAAGCTTCCTTAGTTTTATATCTCTTCTTCTTCTTCAATTAAATTTCATTTTCATATCAATACGCAAATTTAGTCTTACCAATAACCCTTCTTAATCTCCAAAGATATTAATTTTCAAATACGATTTATTTTATACTTTTCCATTACACCAAATTAATTACAGCCACATTTTTTCAAACTTGTTATCTTAATAATCAAAACAAAAAGTCCTTAACGATATCATTTTCTACTTTTAACACTCTATATCCTTATTTTTGATTTCTACCTACTATTTATAATAATTTATTTCCATTAAGTATTTGTCATTACCTTCAAACCTTATTTTTTTTAATATTACATTATATTTGAATCCATCTGTTTTTCAATTAGCCATATTTTATTCAATTATAAATTCTATATTCTTTTCTAATTGCATACTAATTATTCAGATTCCCAATTCATATTTAAATTAATCCTGATTATATTTAACTATTGTAATCCCTTAATCATATTTTAAAATTGATTTTTATACCCCTGTTTATATCATTACAATATTTTATCGAAATCTTCTCGGTGTCACGACAGGAAGGCATATAATATGCATGCAAAATATCATCTTCCTTCGACAATTAGTTTTTGAGTTATACAGGCAACAGGCAGACAGACAGGCAGACAGACGATATTGAGAAAACCTTTTTTTCGTTATCTAAGGACTCTGAAACGTGAAAATCAGAAGAAATATTGAAAGGTGATTTTTTCGCGATTATAATACAAACTTGCTTCGTCTTTTAGACGAGAGAAGTAAAAAGTACATATTATTGTGTACTCAGCAGAATATTTTACAGATCGCTATGTATAAACTTGTGATGTAGCTGCGGGTCTGCGACACCATTTCATCGGCACCGATCGGTTTCATATCGCCCAAAATCGGAACGCCACTGCCTTATTTATAATGCAACGGTAAACATATGTACTTATTAGCAAATGCAGTCCGAATCCCATTGACTGCAATGGTTTTTTAGTTTTCCAAATTCATATAATTCGTATTATTCAGCGTTTCAGTGTTATTAACAGCGTTAAGCTACTTTTACTTATTTTGTAGATAATTTTGAAGACTCTTCAACGATAATTCGATTTAGCAAAAGTCGTTTTTCTTGCAGCGGGCTTTCTGTATTAAAGACGTTGAAAAAGTTTTTTGATAACTTTTTCATGTACAACTCAATTTTAAAAATGCAAAATTATTTTAATTAGAGTAAGACCACTTATGTGGTGCACTCAAAAGCTAGTAAAGACATGTCAATATGTTATAATAATACAATATGAACAAATAATTACATATTATTATGCGTAGTACTATATGAACGCAGAATAAGGTTCTGTACTCGCAGCCACACTGTCTTGTAGTAATCAATATATTTGCAACGAGATTCTTTTTCTGTCGGCACTTACTATGAAAGAAAGCTATAGTAGTGGAACAAGTAAACTCTCGAAATCAGTCTGTGGTGTTCTGCAATTGGCGACTGTACCAGCGATGAGCCCAAAGCAGTGAATGTATATGTAATATGTGCAATCAGTAAAGGCGTTCCAACAGTTGTTTAAAATTTAAGTTAGTTTGTCATCACTGATGTATTACAGTCAGTTTTAACAATGCAAAAAACATTTTAATTAGAATAAGGCCACGAAAAGCTAATAATTTTAAGGCTTTGATTGAGATAGGTGGGAATTGTAAAACAAACGTCTTTACAATCTGATGACATATATCATACCTTTTGCAAATTGCACAAGGCAATGTAATGTATCGACCAGTTGGGAGCAAATCTTATTATTAGGCTAAACCCCTTTAATATTACAAATGCATTTAATTTGATTTCTTTTATTAGTACGAAAGAATTCTTTTTCAGTATAATTTTGGCGCCCTTTGCTGCTTGCGCCTGTAGGCGAGGGCCTACTTGGCCTATACCTAGTTACGGCCCTGGCAACGTTTGTTTTTGCATTGAACAGGTTTTAAGAATTTTTATAAGGCTGTAGTTTTTTCTCTCAGCTACTTAAAGTAGTAAAAGATATCATTTTTACTCTATACGGCATCCAATTAAAAATATCTTAGAATTATACAAGCATTTTTTTTTATTAAGCAAGTTCTTATCAAGGGAATTGCTCTCATATAGTAAAATATATAAGATGCATCTAGTAGCCGTTTGTAAAATATTTCTAAAATCGAGGCAATTTAATTTGAATTTTAACTTAAACTGGATAAG
>CALNHX010011210.1:0-33930 GCA_940337035.1 Agriotes lineatus
AAGAACTCAAGGTCGGTGTGAAGCTATTTATAGTCCTATATGCCAGGCGCGCGGAGTTACGTAACGCTGATTGGTCGTTCGAGTGCAACGTAATCCGTGGGGCGTGGCCGTATGACGCACAGTGGTTGTAATGTTTTAGATCGTGTACCACAGGAGTCCACGTTTTACTAAGCTTAAAACCATATTTCCTGTTTATATTATTTGCATGTTTCTATTTCTATGGCCAAATCTGCCTAAGTATCCTCGTTCTCAAGGTACTCAAACAACACGAGCCACCAAAGAGCATGGCCTTCGCGCGGTTTCTTGTTCGAGTTCAAAAGGTGCAAGGCACATTTCATGTTCATGACCAATACTATGCGGTCTAAGCCGAAATTCTATGTTAAGAGAAATTACTTCCATTTGACCATATACAATATTTTTGACAGATGTGCTGCTTATTTTGATAGTACACGTGGAAAATTATTTAAAATCTAAGGTATTGTAAGACCTTACCTGTGCTTAACTAAAAATGTCTTCGATTAGACAATTACTAAAACTGGATACATACCTACATAAAAATTACTGAAGTTCTATTTCTTATTTTGCTTAATATGCCAACTCTGAATTTCAAGGTGTTTAGGCGTGTTTTCTAACCTAAATGCATTTGGAAACCTCAACTTCAAATGTAAATCTTGTTTAAACACAACGAAGTAATTTTTACAAAGCTAAATTGGGAAAAACTTCCATAGCCAACCTTCATGCAGAAAGATGTTTGTTTGTTATGGATAAGGTCTGAGCATGCGGAGTACCAGGTACCTTAGACACCAACAGCTGTTATGATATGGCCCAAGTCCTACTTTTGCCGAAGCTAAGGAGTTCCAATCCTAGAAAAGCATCTTTTACATGCTACACATCGTAGTAACATGGGACCCACGACATGGTATACACTTAGAATACACAGCCGCCCTTATTCAAAAATATTTAAGATCCTGTTGTAGTTACTAGTGCTTACAATACCGGGCCAAAGTTTTAATAACGGTATTACTATTAAAAATTTTACTTATTAGATTTTTACCTAGTTATTATGACATATTTAAGAATTATATAAAAAGAACAAATAAAAACTTGTTTTTTTAAATTAACGTTGACTACAAAATGAATCAATTAACTCAATTTTTGCCCTTTATAAAGATAAATAAATAGAGTAGATGAAAAATATAACAAATAATAAATTCTATAAATACACTTCTCCAATAAATTAACGCACCAAAAAAAAGTAGCCAAAAGTTTAAAGTTAATTATTGTCGAAACCACTTATCCGATTTGGACGATTTTTTTTTTGAATGACACGTCGTCTCTTTCAGAAAGTTAGTATACTACTCTATTCGCATAGAAACTTATTTTTTTATAAATACCGGGTGTAACAATTATAACGTGTTTTTTCCATAAAATTTTTAATACCCTGTGGGGTTCAACAGCTACAATATCAAGTTATAATTCATAGCAAACTCTAGCCTTATCTTTTTATAACATTTTGTTTTTTGATTTACTCTTTTATCTTAGCTACTGCAAAAGAAACACAATTTTATAGCATAACATGTGTTAATGGAGACCTAATTTAACAACAACAAAAAAAGAAACAAAATGTAAAGAAAAAAGGTAAACGAAAGTCTCAGTAGCGAGTATTTTCGCCTCTGGCCAGAATAACTTCTAACCTTCCTCAAACAGAACTAATGCTTGAGCACATTCTTCGCGAATAAGATTTCGTGTTTCACGTTGCATACTGAGAAAATTAAAGATTTTGCAAAAAAAACGTTAAGGACTAACACCGAAAACACACTTCTATCAACTACTGCTTTTTGACAGTTGTATTTATCTGATGACAATTACTGTTTCTTTCTGTTTCTCCATAGCCTGCTACTTTAGTGAATTTAATGCAAATTAAAGTCAATAAAAACATGTTATGCTATAAAATTGTGTTTCTCTTGCAGTAGCTAAGATAAAAGAGTGAATCAAAAAACAAAATGTTATAAAAAGATAAGGGTAGAGTTTGCTTTGAATTATAACTTGATATTGTAGCTGTTGAACTCCACAGGGTGTTATACATTTTATGGAAAAAATACGTTATAATTGTTACACCCGGTATTTATAAAAAAATCAGTTTCTATGCTAATAGAGTAGTACACGAACTTTCTGAAAGAGACGACGTGTCATTCAAAAAAAAATCGTCCAAATCGGATAAGTGGTTTCGACAATAATTAACTTTAAACTTTTGGCTACCTTTTTTTGGTGCGTTAATTTATTGGAGAAGTGTACAATAAAATTAACTTTTTGCGTGTAACTAATAAACCAACTAAAAAAAAAATAAAGTTATCCATAAAATATTAATTTTCTTTATTAAAATCTGCTCTCAAAAGCTTTGGAGTAGAAGTGTGTCGTTTACTACTGAGAGACATGTTATGAAACTCAGCCTTCGGCTTCGTTTCATAATTTTCATGTCTCGTGCATAAACGTCGACTTTTAGCACTTGTTGCATAAATAGCTATTATCTACTACAGTATGTAAAATTGACTTTTAGTTGGCAGTTTTAAGTTTGTAAAACAATTGTTTAATCATATTATTTCATTAGTCATATTGTCAGCAGTACATATAACGTGGTTAATAGTATTTTCCTAAGGGCAAAGAGGGCTCATAGAACCACTTTGTGGTTAAAAACAGGCCACTGGCCTATAATAACAGGAAGAAGAAGAAGAATAGTATTTTATTTAACAAACATATAATGTAGGCTATATTATACGAGGATGAAGTTTAGACACTAGAGATTTAAAAACGTTTCAACGAAGAACAACATATTTTTAAGATTTCTACAAATACTTACATTCAATTATTCTTTCTCTTTGTAGTGTGTAATATATAATTATCTTAATTTGAATATTTTTAATGTCATTTATTTCCCATTTTGTGTATAGCTGTAAGCAGGTGACAAACGTCACATTGACGTTTGGCACACAGTACCTAAGTGTGCTGTTTTATTTGTTGTTTGATAAGTGATTTAAGAGCAGCAGGCGCGATAAATTTGAATATTTTTAAATTTTTTATTCAAAATTTCTTCAAAATTGAATAAAAACATATATACGCCACGTGAATTAAACATTTATTAACTCAAACATTTGATCTCACTCGCACTGCGTGCTCGTGAGCCCAAAATCTTTTCGTGAATAAACATACGTTTAATTCACTTGGTGTATAATATTTATTATTCAATTAAACAAGTTTTTACTTATTTACATTTTTATAAATAATTCAAATTAACAATTGAATTACAGTGATTTGTTGTATTTGCTCAACTTTCATTTAAAGTTTTGTAAGCGATGGTACCTGCAACAATGGTAGGCATTTCCCCAACTCCTTCCTACCTTCACTAAACAGTTACGATGTAAATCGTTTCTAATGTTAACGCATTTAATTTTAGTTGAAACCATTTGTGATGCAGGGGGAACACAACAGATCGCAGGGTCACACACTGACAGACAGGCATCACTTCGAAACTAACTTTTTTTAATCAGAAAACAGGAAAACGAATTTTCGGCAAAAATATCTCGAATTCGAAAAAAAAAATAATTTGACGAAGTAAAAGAAAATAAAAAGAAGTTAATAAATGAAGGAACTGATATCATTGGAATTTCTAAACAGTTGTAAATAAACTTGTGATTTAGCTTTATGCAGTGGGACCTTTACATCTCGAACTTCTTTAAGTATAATTTTTCTATATTTCGAATTTTTTTAAAAATTCTTCGTTAATATAGCATTTACCTTAAAAAGTGTTTCCATACCGCGATTTTTTTTTATGCCGTTTTTTACAACTCGAGGTAACTTAAATTTCCTTCACTGGAATTTTGTATAAAATAAAATTTATTATTTTATGGGGAGAAGAATATTTCTGTAACCTGAATCTTCTTAGAATTTTGCCGGCTTATAGACAGTATACTTATAATCTACCTTAAGTACTAACAATCGTTTCTTAGTATTCCTTATTTGGCTTATAGTCACTAATACCTAATCCCACAGGGATTGTCACCAATCAAAGACCACATTCTATAATTCACCCTAATGACAATCAGTCTCAAAGTGGCTACAAATTTTATAAGTTTTTATGGTGACTGTTAGCGGTGGTGAAAAAAGGAAGTTGAATATACTAAAATGCGCTTGATAAAGGTGTAAAAAATGAGTTTGCCACAGAATTTGACATTTCTCCAAATACACTTTCTACGAATCTAAAAAATCGTGAAAAAATTTTGAGAAAATACGAATAATCGCAAACGTTTTAAAGCCTGTACAAAGACACCGAATGGATTAAAATGGTTCGCCATAGAAGCATCTCATCTTCAAATCCACTCGTTAGAGGAAAGGCTCTTTCTTCTGGCGAACCCTTGCGCTTGCGGCACACCGATTTCGTTACTAGTGTACGCAGGTTCGATAGGTTTACAAAAAAAAAGAACATCATTGAAAAAGCTATGTGTGAATGAGTGGTGAAAGTTAATGAACATGATCGTGAAAAGTGGCGAAATAATTTTTGACCGGAACTTTTAGCGTCGTGTCACGAAAATAGCATTTTTAAAGCGGACCAGAGGAGATTATTCTTTAAGCGTTTACCATACAAAACGTTGACTTCTAAGTAAGAAAAATGCTTCGGTGGAAGCACAGCAAAGAAAGAGTTACAGTTATGGTAGGCGCCAACATTTGTAGACTGTAGTACCGAAAAACTTGAAATGTTGCTCACCGATAAGTCAAAAGATCCTCATTGCTTTAATAGTAAAAAAAATATAGAATAAGTCAAAACCGTTTGTAACGAAGAGAATGATAATCCACTGTCAAAATTGAAGTACGTTGTTGACACGTATCCTCAAAAAACGAGGATAAGCTAATGTGTCTTGATAATGCTTGTCTGTGGAGGACGATGGACAAGTTGTAGCAGACTATCCAATGAATGCCGAAATTTTGACAAAAAACAAAAGAATGCGGTGTTTTCATAGGCGCAACTAGCTGAGGGACCAGGGGGGTCAGGCCCTCCCGAGAGTGCCGTTTGGCCCACCCCAGAAAAATAAAAGTTAAATCAATTTAAATAAAAGATGATAAGGTTTTCGCCTTGACCCACATATGATAAACCAATTAATCTGGATTAAATACATTTAAAAATCTGCTTTTGCGTCAACCCATTTGAACTTAGCGAGTCGTTAACGGCCGACACACGTTGTTACCTTTTTCCGTTTTTAGTATATGTTTTGACTTCAATTAGAGTATAAATACCATATGTTTGATGGATGGTTCTAATTAAAAATAATATGCAAGATAAAATCATTCGCGCAAAAATTATAAACTTTTGAAAAGATTTTTTCGTCTGAATATTTTTTTTTTTTAGTTAATTGTGCACCATTTCTTTTAGATTCGCCTCAGTTCTCTACAAATAGAGGATCACCTTATGTGCCCAGAAAAAGGCAATTGCAATTATTTCATATGCGGGTAAGTAAATGAGTAAATTATATTCTCACAGTAACATATGAGCCCAGCAATATCGGCTTCATATGTATATATAATAGCTATTTATGCAACAAGTGCTAAAAGTCGAATTTTAGCACGGGCTGCATACAATATTTTATCTACGCCCTTAATTTTACCGTTATTAATCCATAAATATCGATTTAACAAATGTTTGCATCTACGACACTTCTAATTTATGTCATAATAAATAGTAGGCCATGCGCGAGCGAATGTTTGCGAAGCCAGTGCTGTCAAGGTCAGTTACGAAATGTAATTATTAATACTCCACATCTGAGTGTATTCATTATATAACGCTTTAATTATTTCAAAAACACTTTACCTGTACCGCAACTAGAATAACTTTACAACTTCACTTCCAGTTCGAAATTGTAGTTTTATAACCTCACTTCACTTTTAGCACTAGAGCTAAAAGTAAACAGCTGATTTCTTTAACCACGGTAAACTATAAAACGTCACTTTTAGTGAAACAAGCTAGCGCTGTAAGGCCTACTTTTAGTAGTGGTCGTAGATAAATATAATTATAAAACAGTAAATAACATAATGGGAAACACTATGTCATTAAAAATTCTGTTTTTATTGCTTTTGGCTAAAATCTTTTTTTAAAATGTATGTATGTATGTATGTATTATCTGTAACCTCATTTACCTTGCGGTGTCGAGGCTGGTGCTATATACGCTTTAAAATGTAAGATATGAAAATGTTTCCTTTCCGACATACACCCGGGGACACACTATGCAGAGTGTCACAGAAATAAGTGCACAAACAAAACTATAGCATCCTGAAGGTGAGAATTGCCCTAAAAAAATAAAATGTTTTTTATTCTAAGAATTTTTAAATTTCATTTAAAAAACCTCTTTTGCCGACCTAAATGAGCCGGCTTTCAGAAAGATATAGTTGTTAAGGAAATACGTTCAAAAGTAACAAGATTTTTGTAATGTTGCTATGGGTATCAACAATACTCATTACTCTAGACAAAAATTAATAGGGTAACAACAGTAAAGTAAAAAATAGTGGCTCACTGCATTTTTTATGTAAAACTTTAATAGATATTAACGATGCAAGTTTGATTATGAGCATCTTAACGACACGAGTTTGATTGCCAAAAACGAGGCGGTGAGCCGAGTTTTGCAGCAATCAAACGAGTCTCGTTAAGTGCCATAAGCAAACGTGTATTGTTCAATATTTTATCTTCATCAATAAATTCTGGTTCAATGTATTTCTTTATACAAAAAGAGTGCGGTAATATTCATTACCGCACTTAGTGCGGTAATTAAACTCTTAACGATACTAAAATTAATTTGGTTAAGAGTGTATAACAACACTGATGAAGATAATAATTTTTAATTCAGCAATCCAGTAGCCGATTTTCATAATTATTTCAGAAACTGTGTTAACTTATTGGGTCATTTTATGGGATTTTTGAGCGCTTATTTCTGTAGAATGCATTTGATCCATGAAATTTAACCTGCCTGTCGCATTTATGGAAAACATAAGAAGTAAGAAAATTTACCATAGCCTTCATATTAGCAGGAAATAAAATTTTAACGAATTAAGTCTTAATTTTTTTTAACTATGACGTAAGTAATTAACAATTTTATAAATATCAACTATCACGATTATTTTAGAACATGAAATTACGAAAAACAAAGATTTTCTCGTTATCGAGTTACAAGCTGTTTTGCTGTTTTCACGGTCTCTCATTCGATGTGAAAATCGTGACTTAAAAAGTTGAATACCCTGCAGTTTAGAAATTAAGCTTTAAGGATTAAGGTTGAAATAAACGTACCTACCTTTACGAAATAATAAAAGGAATCGCATACTTAATTTTTGAAAATACTAAAGATAATGATAAAATTGATTTAGAAATTAAGGAAACTAACTAGAATATTAAGTATGGAGAACGGTAAGGGATTTTTACGGTTCGAAGGCAATTGTTTGGAGGAGGAGCGAAGCGACGACTCTAATAATTATTGTCTGAAAACGGTAACTCTTAACGTTCGATGTGCTTATAAAATTTTTTGCACGATCAGAATTAAAATTTTATTAAAAATCTCGTGTGATACACGCCCACAACTTCCCTCTACAGTGATCTTATAATTAGGCAAAAAATTGATGTTAAATTTTTAAGCATTTGTCAAAAATTTAAAAAAATTACAAATTCCACAAAAACGGTACAAAATAGAGTGTTAGTTGAAGAGACAAATTTTCTCTATAATTTTAAGATGAATTCAAAAATGTAATAATATACCGGGTGTTCTATTTAAAATAGGACTTAATAAAAAATAGAAAAAAAACAAAAGAAACTCGTTTTAGAAGTATTCAACTAAAAAATCACCTATCTCACATCAATACACATTAAAAATGTAATAAAAATGTGAAGTTAGAAAAAAATCGTTTGAGCCATTTTTAAAAAAATCGAAAAAAAACTGAAAAATCACAAGAGTAAACACCTACTTTTGGTTATGCGATTTTCTTCAAAAGCTTGCTGTCGCATCTACATAGTACACAAAACTTATACCGGGTGTCCGTTCTCAAAGTCGAACATAGGCGATTAACATTGTATTGAACGTTTTTGCCGATTCCTGCTCGCCAATTCAACTTACAGGGAAGGTAATGGTATCAATGGAAAAATAAAATTATTACGCATCAAATGATACCAATAATAATATTCAAGATGCGATTTTTATTTTAAAATACTAATTTAAAACTTGGGAATTTTTTAATATGCCATGCCTTGCTTTTCAAGTTCGATAGCATTTGTCAAAAAAATTGGTAATTAGTTGGCGTAAATCAGGTATTTTCTGTCAACGTCTGTTAAAATTATCTACAGAAAAATGAATTATTTCAATGAAGAACGAGTGAATGCACTAATGTTAATTGTCTAAGTTCGACTTTGAGAATGAACAACCGGTATATGAAGTTTCAATGCCATATCTTTTTCGTTTTTGAGATACTCTGTTCACAGACAGACACACACAGACACACACACACACAGACAGACCAATGAAAAAAATGTTTTTTGGGTTCAGGGAAACGTGAAGATCTGTTTAAAACTCAATTTCGAATTTTTGGGGTGAATCCAATATTTCCTTTATCGTAAAGGAAAGTAAAAATATAAATTATTTACTAAGAAATTAAAACGAGCGAAATACATCACTAGGTAACCAATTTGTTATTTGTCAAATACAATTTCATAAAATTGTGCATGTAAGACTAATTTTGCTTGTTTTTTTAAAAAACGTCGGTAAGCATTTTTGCTGTTCAGTTTTTAGAGCGGTAAGTAATTTTGCTGTCGGTGTAGTTATAGCAACTGGTAAATTCCACTTACTGTCATGGAAACACCCATGGCAAATAGTCAGAAATGACCGATCGTGCAAAAAATAATATAATTTTTCTGCGTGATAATTACACAGTGGTTTCATAATAATAATGTATAACGCTGCTCATAGAAAATTTACGACTTGAACCAATTGGAAAATATTTACCTTTATATAAGCATACATTTTCGACACAGAACTATAGAGAACTTTGAATCTAGAATTCAAACGACATAGCGATATATTACGAATTTATTTAAACTGTAATTACATCGATGTAATGAAGTTATATTATTATCTTGCTTGCAACCATCAGGTTTAAATGTCTCTCGAGTCTGGCTCTGTATACATTAATATTGCATATGAGCTAGTACAGTACTTATAATTATGTAATCAAAATTCATACAGCGGAAAGTAGCGTAAAAACTGTAATATTTAATACAAATTACTTTGCTAACAGAATCGGACACGTTAGGCCGTGCTAACATATTCCATCATCTTGGGTGGTCCTGGATCTCCGGTGCTCTAAGCTTTGGTCCGGTTAAATGACAAAGTTATGTCGAAACGCTAATACAGCGAACAGATGCAAATGAAAATTAGAAACTGTTTCATGGTTTTATTTACTTTTGTGGATTGCTGTGTTATACCGTATGCCATTGCAAAATATGTGAACTTTCGTCTATTGGATTGCGATTTGGAAATGGCACGGTGACAATTTTTGGTCTAACTGATATTTCCTGAATTTCAATTTTAACTAGAACTGTGGGAACAGCTCACGCGTGTGGTTTTACATACTTATCAGTGGCTTAACTATAATTTTCTAACGGGCTTCGTACCAGATAGTACACCAAAAAAATCTTGTAATGTCTATTGGTATCAAAAATTGATAACAATTTCTTGAAAAACCAATTCATATTTATAATAAGAATCTTGTTACATGTTTTCAAGGTGTTGTAAAGCAACCGGAAGCTTAATTTGTCCTGATTATAATTATTTATTATACAGGGTGTTGCAAAAATGGCTGATTAACTCCATGTTACGCTATTAATGAGCAATTTCTGGGGAGGAAAAAACAATTAAAAATTCTATGTTATATTTTTTAAGGTATAGGAGTTCAAGGTTTGATTATTAATTTCTTTAATATTTAGTATTAGGACAGAAAAAAATTACAGACTTAAAGCTAATAATACGAATGTATGTAAACACACAATTAACGTACATAAACTTCAGAACTGTTAAAATTAAAAAAAAATGTGTTGAAAATATCAAAATCATTTGACAACAGTGCTTTTAATAAGTTGCGTAATTGTTATTTCTGATGCAAGTGTGTTATATTATAAATAATCCACGAGAGAAAAGTTGACCCCTCGAGGCCGCCGTGGATTATCAGTAATAACACACGCGTGCCATACAAATTTTTTTCCAACAACTCAATAAATATATAAAAAACATATATTTTGTATTGACAGCCGTAAAAAGTCGTAGTGACAAATTGGGAAGTACCGAAAGTCATCAACAATACACTTCAGTACTGCGCATGGCTATTTAACTACTCGCTAACGCTCGTACCCAAACCAGCCACACTTGTTGTTATTATTAAGTGTTGCATCCATGGAAACAATGCAGCCTTACCTATTTGTAATTAAACATTGTTGCCAGTTCAGCTAGGTTTGAGGTTAATAAAACCTTGCTATATCTTCAAAAACATAACACGATTTTTTAAATTGTTTCCTACGCAGGTGCCTCTTAATAACGCAACATTGAGTTAATCCGCCTATTTTGAACCACTCTGTATATTACTTTAAATAAGCAAAGAACCTCCAGAGTTTGAAATTATGAATTTCGTTTTTAAATGCCTTAATTAGACAAAAATATGTTTTATTCGAATTCTTGAAATTCTTGTTAAAAGTGGTAGTAATTCTTCTCTCTCCTTATAAACAAGTTTAAAAGCAAAACATATACAGGGTGTCATCGTAAATGTGGTGGAAATGTTAAAAGCAGGTAGTATGAATAAAAGCAAGAAAACACTATTTTATGTTTTTTTCTATCACGACGAAAAATCCACGACAAAAAAACCCGGACATAAAACCTCCAGACGTTCGCTTTAATTAGATTCTTGGCACAATTGTTTAATACGGATTTGCAAAATTCCATATGTCGACCTTTTATTCTTTGGAGGAAGCTGTCCTATGTACTGCAATTAATCTACGTAAAAATGTACATAAAGGATCCCTAGTTTGATTTGATATTTTGACAAAAGAGTGAACCGTGAGGTCGAGTAGAATTGTTGAATTTTAAATTTTTGACTGTAGCTCGGAGCAAAAAGAGATACTCGAATTCTGCTTTCATCATTGTGTTGCCCTCGAAAAATTTGTGCAAGCCATTTTCCT
Organism: Agriotes lineatus; assembly: GCA_940337035.1. NCBI lineage: Eukaryota > Metazoa > Arthropoda > Insecta > Coleoptera > Elateridae > Agriotes > Agriotes lineatus. The sequence goes on from CALNHX010011210.1 coordinate 11,246, forward strand.
TTAGCTCTAACAATAACGGATATTTCCATTTAAACCCATCAAAAATGGGTCAATCTGTACATATAAAATGGTTTTTGTCCGGAAGTTTGGTATCTGGGAATTTTTGTCCAGGGGTTTTTATCCAGTTACGCCCATTTCTATACGATATACTGATATCTTTTTCATTAAGAAAAATACAGAAGTGGTAAAATTGGTAACATTTTATTAAATTCTACCAAAACCGTACAGTTAGTTACTCATTTCTATTTTCGTTCTAGCGCTTATTATTATGAAATGAATTGACATTTTCAATTATTTTCAGCCTCTTAAAAAATATTTCAAGAAGGTGGGGGCTTAGATCAAATTTTAACACGGCATCAGATTTTTTAGAACATGTAAATTGGACAAAGAAAATCTTTTTGTAACAGTAATTCATTAACAGGGCTAGATTAGAGTTTCTAGAAGCCATTTCAATAGACATTAATTAGAATTGAAAAATATTTCTCTTAAAAAGCACCTTACATAGAAAACGTAAAAATTATGCAAACATACTTCTTCTTCTTAAAGTGTCCTATGCTTTATTTACATGGTTTTACATTGTACTAACTTATATTACAATAATACTTAGAACTAAGTAGAGCCAGTAGAGCCCTAAACCTCAATTGGCTGGTCTTGATGCTGCTACTTCATGGACGGCGGCGCTTCGCTGATGGGAAATATAAATATTGCAGCACGTTGACGATTTCAACCCGTGAATGGGGTGGAAACATCCTGGGGATAGATTAGGCGGCATCGTGGTGGTATTCCGTTGCCTTCCACGATTTTCAGGCACGAAAAACGCTAAAGTACGTGACCCCAGCGAGATTCGAACCTTGCCACCTAGAGGAACGTGGATCAGTATCCCAGCAAGCTAAGCAACTGAGCCACTCTACGATACGCTACGCAAACACACTACTTTTCGGTAAATAATAAAAAAAAATGTAAAGGAGTAATTGACATTTTATATAATTTTTTCCAATTACAACTCTTTAAAGTCTTCACATACAAAAATTTGAATTTTAATATTAAGTCTTGGTACGTGAAATTTTGAAAAATATTTAAAAAAGTTAAAAAATTGGTGTTTCCTGGCCTTCAGATTTCATATCCTCATTGCGGTTCGCACGTAAAGTATATACCCGCGCAGCTGACTGACTGCGACGACCTATGTTAGCTCGTCGTGCCTTTGGAATTTTAACGGACACTATAAAACGACACGGAATTGTTTTCACAATCACTTGTACACAAACCAAATTTGAATGTCTGACTGACTGACTGACTGACTACGACGACCTATGTAAGTCATTTGGAATTACCCCCTGCTCATAAATTGCTATTAGTGTCTTATTTCTTCCGCCTTCGGTTACCTGATGCGGATTATGACATGATGGGGAAAACCCTTCAAACTATTAAGCAATGACTGCAAATAGAAAGACACACTTTAGATATTTTCCAATTTTCTGGATTTTCCTTTGGATTTTTCCGAATTTTCTTTTCCGCTAAACTACCTCGGGAGTAAGACGAACAAAACAAAAAAAATCATCCAAATCGGTCAAGTCGTTCTTGAGTTTTTGCGTTACTAACACACGGCGATTGATTTTTATATATATAGATTTGATTTAGTATATCTTTCTGTTACATATTAGTATTAATATGTACTGAAAATACCCTATTTCAGCAGATTGGTTTAATGTCTGACACAATATCACAAGTTAACGAATATATACGTTATTGCCAGAGCTGGGCAAAATACTTTTAAAAAGTATTTAACTACTAAATATCGAACATATTTAAATACTAAATACTTTTTATTACCAAAAAGTAGTTAAATACTAAATACCTATAATATTTAATAGTTAAATACTTTGATAAAAGTAATTAAATACTTTAAAAGTATTTAAACCTTTTAAAAGTATTTAAATATTTTAAAAGTATTTAAATATTTTAAAAGTATTTAAATATTTTAAAAGTATTTAAATATTTTAAAATTATTTAAATACTTTTAGTTTTTATTATCACTAAAATGTAAAAAGACTTGTGAAGTAATTAAATAGTAATGCAGCATTTATAATCTTTTAGCAGTTTAACAATTTTTCAAAACTAAATTTAAAGTTCATAATTTCCTTTCATTCGAATACTTGTAATAATTGCAGTAAGCCAAGTAGTACAGATGGCATAACAAAAGCTATTTTACATGAATTATTAAAAACCCAAAAAATAGATATATATTGGTTTGTAGGGAGTAGTAGTGGGGCAGCGAAACTAGAGCAACCTGTCAATTAACCGATTAATTAAATCAGCGAATTAAATCCGCGGATTGACCTAATTAATTTCGCGGTTTGATCTAATTAATCACATATGAAGTTTGATATGTAATTTACATATGTGCTACTGATTAAATTACGCGGCGGCTATTTTTAATTTGCTTCCGGAATTACGCGGCGGCCATCTTGGTTTTCCGTCGCGAATATTTGAATTAAAAATTTTTTTTTTCAGATTTTTTTCCAAGTTCAATTTTTTGAATTTAAATCTCCCAGGGTGTCGGCCATCTTGGTTTTCTGCGCGCGCACTTCTCACGGCTGTCGTTTTTAATTTTGAATTTTCGCGGAAATATTTGATTTTCAAACTGGTCTTCCGTCTCTCTCATCGAAGCTACTCTCTCTCTCATGCACGGAGGCCATTTTAATTTCGCGCGAATATTTGAATTTTAATTTTTTTTCAGATTTTTCTAAGTCCCTGTTTTGAATTTAATTTCTCGGGTGTCGTCCATCTTGGTTTTCTCACATTTATTTTAATTTAAAAAAAGCTTCCTGCGATGTCCCATGGCTGGAGTCGAACCAGCGATCACAGCATTACGAGTACGAAGCCTTAACCAACTGGGCTATCGAAGCGATCGAGGTTAAAGGAATTAAACATAGTCACTTACGTGTCACGAGCCCAGCTTTAAACAAACTATTTTTCAAAAAAGGTTATTTATGAAATTGGAAATGCATTGCCTGTGTTGTTAAATGACTTGTAGTAATTTTAAAAAACTGATTTTACGGTTGGATGTGTCATAATTAATAATTTTATAATTTGTGCCTGCTATATGGCTGGATTAACGAGATCCTCATTGTCCCTACCTACTATTGGAAATTTCCGTCTAAATTCCCTTTTTAAAACAAGTCGGTGCCTGTGTTATGTTTGGTTTTAAAGGTTTGAATATTGTACCACTTAGCTGTTCTGACATTACACTTCCATATTCATATTATAAATAAATTTTAAATGTTATTTTCGACTGAGTTTTAGCCGCTTATAAATTACAACAGCTAGTTTAAAATTAAATGGGCGATCGGTCACAATTATATATATCAGCAATAACATGAACAAGAAGATATACGTATTGCTTGAGTAAGAAAGAGATAAACATATAATCCGTTCACGACCTTTTTGGGACAGAGTTGGCTATTATTTTTCTTTTCATGTTGGACTAACTGATTCGGTGATGTAGCGGATGCAACTTTTTTTCTGTCAGTGTCTGTTCGACATTTTCTTGCCACCACAATACCAAACTTATTATTTTAATATTCGTAAGAAAATAAATGCTTTATCAAGTGTGTAAAAGTAATTTTAATTTCCGTCAAAGGAAAAATCAAAATGCCCAATATAATTTTGTTACAACAAAAAATTTCCATTAAACGATGCTAGTTGCAGTTTAAAAAGGACAGACCAGATCTAAAAGAACACGAGTTGATGTCGAGACTAGAGAGAGATCCGGCAACAATGTACCTATTCAGAAAATATAACCTTAAACTGAAAACAACCTAACCTAACAGAAAAAGTGTCAGTTTGCATTATGGAGTTAGTTGCAGTTTAAAAAGGACAGACCAGATCTAAAAGAACACGAGTTGATGTCGAGACTAGAGAGAGATCCGGCAACAATGTACCTATTCAGAAAATATAACCTTAAACTGAAAACAACCTAACCTAACAGAAAAAGTGTCAGTTTGCATTAGGGAGTTTAGTTGCCGCAGAGGTACTGCCAACAAAATTACTAGATGGTCATAGCCTCACCTGACCCAAAAAGATCGAGAACGGCTTATATTAGCAAGTATTGGAGAAGGCTTGACTAATTTTAATTATGACATTTGTCAACTAAACATAAAATAAATTTGAATAAAAGCACGCAAAATTACGAAAATACGTAGAAAATTTATAAAAATCGGCATCTTGTCACATTAAATTCTGCAAAAACGACAAAAAACAATATTTTTTTTACAACTTTCATTGGAAAAATAGTAAAATTTTACGAAAATACGTCTGTGTTGACGACCAATGAAAATAAATTTGAATAAAAATACGCAAAAATTACGAAAAGACGTATGTGTTGATTCCCAGAGTAACAAAAATTTGAATAAAAACGCACAATTTCGTTGAAAATCTTTACAAAGCGACTTTATAGTACCGAAAAAAATAATGTAAAAAAGTTTTTAAGAGTTATTTCTAAGCATAATTTTGCAAACGTTTAACAAATAAACCGTAATTTTTTAAAGTACATCACACAATTATGAAATCGTAGTTCAATTTATATGAATTTTCGATACTTTGTATGTGAAAAAATAGCTTCAATTACTAATATTTGAATAAAAACATGCAATTTCCAAAGCATTTCGTTTAAAATTTTAGAAAATCGACAGCATCTCCCATGAAAATTTATAAAAAATAGCATCTTGTCACATTAAATTCTGCAAAAACGACAAAAAACAATATTTTTATACAACTTTCATTGAAAAATAGTAAAATTTTACGAAAATACGTCTGTGTTGACGACAAATGAAAATAAATTTGAATAGAAACACGCAAAAATTACGAAAAGACGTATGTGTTGACCCCCAAAGTAACAAAAATTTGAATAAAATCACGCAATCATACAGCATCTCACATAAATTTTTGCAAATATCGACATCATGTCACATAAATTATACAAAAACTGTCATCACGTCACTTGAAATTATACAAAATACGATATTTTTATTCAACACACGATGAAAATTCAACAAAAATCACGCAATCACACATCATATCACATAAATTTACACAAAAATCGACATCATGTCACATAAATTATACAAAAACTGACATCATATCACTTGAAATTATACAAAAAACGATATTTTATTCAACACACGATGAAAATTGAACAAAAATCACGCAATTACAAGCCATCCCACATAAATTTTCACAAAAATCGACATCATGTTACATAAACTATGCATAATTTTGCAAATGTTTTACACTTTTTATAAAATGCAACGCTCAAAATTAAAAGAAATAGCAATTTCCATGAAAAATTTGCAAATGTTTTACACTTTTTTATAAAATGTATCGCACAAAATTAAAAGAAATCACAATTTTCTAAATTATATCACGCCATTATGAAATCGTAGATTGATTTTTTGAAATTTTACACTTTGTAACTGTAAAATAACTTCAAATACTAATATATTAGCTTTTAGATTTTGTAATTATTGCAGATTCGTGAAAAACAAAAGCAGAGTAGAAATAAAAAAACACAAACACTTTTGTAATAAACAAATATATTGTTCTTATTTCGTATAATACTTAATAATATAAATATAAATGTACAGCAGAATGTCTTATTTTCTAAAAATTCGCTAGCAATTTACAAAACTGTAGTTTGAGGTGCACGACATTTCAAATTAAAAAGGCTGTAAGTAATAAAATCAGAATTTCATTGTGTAATTTTAAAGTTTAAGATGCACCCAATCTAGAATTCCCTTCGTTTTTGGTGTTGATGACATCTGCCTTAGAGGCGTTTTTCTAACGGCCCTTTTTTGGAGGCGTTTCCTTATCGGCGTTCTTCTGACTGAACCTTTTTGATGTGGACTTGGATGAGTAGCTGGTGTTTTTAATTTATATTCTAAATCGGACTCGCAGTTATCAGTTTCCATTTGGGTTTTTCCTGTAGTACCAGTCGGGGTTGGCTTCTTTTGCTGTTTAGGTTTAGCTAGCAGCACATTAGCAACGTTAAGGTCTTTGATGTAATCAGCAAACTGTAGGCGTCCGGGTGGATTAATAGTTTTTCGAGGCCGCAGAGTGTCGTGAATTAAATCGACTATGTTAGACGCCGGTAAAATTTCACCCTTTATAGTAACGGTACCCTTGTGATCCCAGCTCACATCGCTTGAGGTACTCAAAATGCGTAGGAAAACTTCAGCTTTTTTCTTAAAAGTTTTGGGAAGTGTAGATAAAATAACGGCATTTGATAGGCTGTCACTGGTTGTTTCAATAGGTATTTTGATTGGCTGCCGCGCCTGGTTTGTGAAATGAAGGAATCGTTGTAAAACCTGATTGTACTGGATCCATTTATCGTGATCAGTTAATTTGGACTTTAAAACTTTTTGCATTTCGTCATCAAGCTGTGATAATATATTTTTCTCCGCATCATCGCCAGACTTAAGACGTTGGACAAATTCCGGCGATACAATCAACATCTTCAGCTCTTTGTCCATTTTAGTCGAAAAGGAGCTCAGTCGTTTGTTCTGGTAGAGCCGTCGTGTATAAACTAGCTTAAAATCAAGACTTTCATAATAAATATATAAAAAATATGCCAGGTACGGGAATCGAACCCGTATTCTCTCTCGAGATCAGAACTTGAATCTGACGCCTTAACCATTCGGCCAACCTGACTCCCTATATAAAACGAGCACTCTGCCTAATTAAGAAAACATATAGTTTAAAAGTCTTCTATTTGCAATTTCATACAATATTTCATATAAATTAAGCCATGTACAAATTTCTAAATCGGTTTTGATATATATTTTCTCGAAAGACATGACCCTCAGCTGCCGTTTTATTATTTGTCGAGATGCGTCATCGTTGAATTTACAAGTGCCAACCTGTCTGCTGTGTGACGTATGCAATGTCTCTACCCCTTTTTATTTTAAAATTCTATAAAACCAGAGGCCCGACTGCTGCCGCACTAACACGTTTTAAACCATTGTACTCTGTTACCAAGTCCACATCAAAAAGGTTCAGTCAGAAGAACGCCGATAAGGAAACGCCTCCAAAAAAGGGCCGTTAGAAAAACGCCTCTAAGGCAGATGTCATCAACACCAAAAACGAAGGGAATTCTAGATTGGGTGCATCTTAAACTTTAAAATTACACAATGAAATTCTGATTTTATTACTTACAGCCTTTTTAATTTGAAATGTCGTGCACCTCAAACTACAGTTTTGTAAATTGCTAGCGAATTTTTAGAAAATAAGACATTCTGCTGTACATTTATATTTATATTATTAAGTATTATACGAAATAAGAACAATATATTTGTTTATTACAAAAGTGTTTGTGTTTTTTATTTCTACTCTGCTTTTGTTTTTCACGAATCTGCAATAATTACAAAATCTAAAAGCTAATATATTAGTATTTGAAGTTATTTTACAGTTACAAAGTGTAAAATTTCAAAAAATCAATCTACGATTTCATAATGGCGTGATATAATTTAGAAAATTGTGATTTCTTTTAATTTTGTGCGATACATTTTATAAAAAAGTGTAAAACATTTGCAAATTTTTCAAGGAAATTGCTATTTCTTTTAATTTTGAGCGTTGCATTTTATAAAAAGTGTAAAACATTTGCAAAATTATGCATAGTTTATGTAACATGATGTCGATTTTTGTGAAAATTTATGTGGGATGGCTTGTAATTGCGTGATTTTTGTTCAATTTTCATCGTGTGTTGAATAAAATATCGTTTTTTGTATAATTTCATGTGATATGATGTCAGTTTTTGTATAATTTATGTGACATGATGTCGATTTTTGTGTAAATTTATGTGATATGATGTGTGATTGCGTGATTTTTGTTCAATTTTCATCGTGTGTTGAATAAAAATATCGTATTTTGTATAATTTCAAGTGACGTGATGACAGTTTTTGTATAATTTATGTGACATGATGTGCCTGGAATATATGGTATAGTTAGAGTATTATATTTTTGAGTGTCATTCCTTTGTATGTGTGTGGCATTGCTTCGTGCATTGAAAATGTTCCGAACAAGAGTCTCTGGATAGCCATTATCTTGTAAAACATTAATAATAAATTCTTTCTCTTTTTTGAAAATTTTATCATTAGAGCAAACAACTTTGGCTGTCATTGGAGGTTAGTCGTTTTTCCTTCAAGTGAAAAAGATAAGTTTCTTGTTAGTTTTAATTGTTATTCGTTGATAACGAGGGCAGATTGTCCCTCGAAACGTTCGTTGTTAATATTTTCGTTATTTAATATTTTAATTTGCAGAGTGGCGAAATACCCATATAAGAATATGAATTACGTTTAAGATTGATCGGAACATCTGAATTTCTTAAGATATACTACAATTTGCCAAATGCGGCCCAAGCCAGTGATATTCTTCTTGTAACTTCAGTACCTTGGTTTTCTTTTCCTAGTCTGATGACGTGTCCTAGGTATATGGATTGCGTGACATTCTCTAACGTGTGCTTGTCTAGTGCAATTTGTATGTTCTGTTGACTCATAATTTTAGTTTTAGCAAGATTCATCTTCAAGTCCTATTTTTCTGTTTTAGTTCATCAGGGTCTTCAGAAATAATCACCACATCATCAGCAAAGCGTAAGTGACTGAGAAAGGAACCATCAATTTTTAAACGTTTCGATTGCTATTGAAGTTTCTTGCAGACATCCTGCAGAGTCAATGTGAAAAGTTTTGGGGAGATAACATTCCCCTGTCGTACCCCTTTCCTGATGTCTATTTTCTCAGTTTTAAGGTTTTCATTTATTTTTACGTGCATTGTTGCATTTTCGTAGATATCCTTTATTATAGTTGTATATCTACTGTCGATTCTGGCATTATTCATCAACTCCAAGATGAAAGATGTACCGGGTGGCCAATTAAGAAGGGCACTCGGCCCTATCTCGAAAAGTAATTGTCGTAAAGACTTGGGGTAAAAAAATTATGACTAAAGCGGTCAAGAGAAAATGCTGGAAATTATTTTTAAGTTTCTAGAATGGCCGCCAGGAGGCGTAATCGTATTCTTGAATTTTAAATCCCGTTTTTTGAAAAATATTCTTATATTACAGATAGCTAAAATGGACACCGTTTTAAAGCTGAGATAAATTCGATTCTTTTTTGTTAAGTGCTTTTTGCTCTATCTCTTAAGAGAAAGTGGTGGGGGGTGTCCGAACATTTTCGGAATGAAATGTCAATAACTTCAAAATGGCTGAACGGATTTTGTCAAACTTGGAGTTGTTGAAAAGGGCTTTTCTTAGGCTATCAACGCTGCCTTGAGCGGATTGATTTAAATTGCTTGTGTTGCAGCTAGATGGCGTTTTGCTACAACACTACAAATAAAATAGACTTTCTCAAAAAAATTAAATGCAACGATATCACTTTTATTGCAACAAAAGATAGCCAAATAAGGGTCTAACACGCTAGTGAAAACCGCATTTCGATATTTCTTTCCTAACCTAAAATATCAGTAAAAAATTTAAAACTTGAAATAATGTTGCATCTTTGGGAATATTTCCAGTATACCTGCCATTATTAAATCCTAATTATCGTTCTTTTAGCAAAATATATATAAATTTACTGTTAAAATACGAACATTATATTTAAAATGTCACTAATAATTAATACTAATTCAATATGATTGAATATTGCCTTTCTGTCCACACGAAAAACTTTGACAGTAGGATGGCGCCTATCAGGATACTCCATCGCATAGATTCTAACAGAAACAGTTGCGTTTTCATTGTTTTGAAAATAAACACGAAATATATCAAACACTCCTACAGGTGGAAAAGGCATTTTTTTACAAATAAGGCCACCAAAATGAACTATAAATAGCTGCAATCTTAAAATGATTGACACTTAAACACCACCATTACAATTTTTGCTAATTTGTTTTCCAAAGCACACTTGTATTTTAAAAATTTCAAATTTCGTGTGGACAGAAGGGCAATTTTCAATCATATTGAATGAGTATTAATTATTATTGACATTTTAAATATAAGGTTGGTATTTTAACAGTAAATTTATATATATTTTGCTAGAAGAACGATAATTAGGATTTAATAATGGCAGGTATACTGGAAATATTCCCAAAGATGCGATATTATTTCGAGTTTTAATTTCTTTTACTGATATTTTAGGTTAGGAATGAAATATCGAAATGCGGTTTTCACTAGCGTGTTAGACCCTTATTTGGCTATCTTTTGTTGCAATAAAAGTGATATTGTGCAATTTAATTCTTTTGAGAAAATCCATTTTATTTGTAGTGTTGTAGCAAAACGCCATCTAGCTGCGACACAAGCAATCTAAATCAATCCGCTCAAGGCAGCGTTGATAACCTAAGAAAAGCCCTTTTCAACGACTCCAAGTTTGACAAAATCCGTTCAGCCATTTTGAAGTTATTGACATTTCTTTCCGAAAATCTTCGGACAGCCCCCACCACTTTTTCTTAAGAGATAGAGCAAAAAGCATTTAACAAAAAAGAATCGAATTTATCTCAGCTTTAAAACGGTGTCCATTTTAGCTATTTGTAATATAAGAATATTTCTCAAAAAACGTGATTTAAAATTCAAGAATGCGATTACGCCCCCTGGCGGCCATTTTAGAAACTTAAAAATAATTTCCAGCATTTTATCTTGGCCGCTTTAGTCATAAATTTTTTTACCCCAAGTCTTTACGGCAATTACTTTTCGAGATAGGGCCGAGTGCCCTTCTTAATTGGCCACCCGGTACTTATGGAATCGAACACCTTGTAGAAGTCTATGAAGGCCAAATGTATGGGCACATTATACTCAGTCGTCTTCTCTATAACAGTTCGTAGAGTCTGCAGGTGGTCAATCGTGCTATACCCCTTGCGGAAGCCCGCCTGTTCCACCGGTTGATAGTAATCGAATTTGTTTTGCCAGGCGGTTGGTAATAATTCTCGTCAAGAGCTTATATAGTTGTGATAATAAACTAATCGGACTGTAGTTCTCGATATTAGTAATCGCAGCTTTTTTTGAACAGGAGTATTGTTTCTGAGTTGTACCATTTGTTAGGTATTCTACCTTCCCATAGGCATTTATTTAATAAAATTTGTATTGCACTTTCAAGAGTAGTTCCTCCGAGTTTTATCATCTATGTTGTTATGTGATCTTCTCCAGGGCAACTATTGTTCTTCATTTGCTTCAGGGATAGTCTAATCTCATTGGTGGATATTTCTGGAATCTCTTCAGAGCCCACATTTAGTATGTTTCTTTGTGTTTGTGGTTCCACATGTGGTGTATGTGATGCATATATTTCGGTGTATAAGTTTTCAATTGCTCTGACGATGTCTTTCGATTTTGTCACTTCTATTCCCTTCTTGTTCTTTATTTTAGTCATCTTTTGCCGTCCTTTTGATATTTTTGATCTTAATATTTTCATGTTGGCGTTGTCTTCAATAGTTGTCAAAATGGTCTTAGTTCTATTTTCTCTTATATCTTTTCGTAATGCTTTCTTTACTTCTTTGTTTATTGTTTTGTATTCGTCTGTCTCCTTTTCCAATTTTCTTCTTCTTTCTATGAGTTGTATGGTGACATTTTTGATTTTTTGGTCTGTTTAATTCGTTTTTCTTGGGCACAATTTCTTTGTCGTTCTTGAATACTAGTAATTCTGTCGTTTATTTAGTTAATGTTCATGTTGGATAGTATAGTTGTATCAAGCCTCGCTGACAATTCTTGTTCATATTCATCTTGTTTCTTCATTATTTCTGCGCTAGTGGGGAAACGTTGTTGTCTTACCAATTTATTTCTCTCGTGCTTAACTTTAATACTTATCAGTGCTCGGACCATCCTGTGGTCGCTCCCAGTGTCGAACCTGTTCAAGACTGAAACCACAGTCTATATAAGAAACAGTCGTGTCACTCGCCGCAAAATGTGTCCCCAGCTTCCAATAAACGCGCAGCCTATTGCGCGGTAGTTCTCTACTCACGGCGCGGACGCGTCTACCTAACCTGTTCTGTGTTGTGTTTGTTTACCACACTTTTAAGCATAACGGCTTTGAGTTGTGTTGTTTACGCATATCAAATTTAATTAAAAATGCCAGGGGAAATGACAATCTGAGAGTATCAGCTAAAAATGCGTAATTTTTAAATGTTAGGTTATGTGCGCGGGCGTTTTTCAAAACCGCGCCGAACAAAATCGACGCGCAGCCTATTGCGCGCGAGCGTTTAGTGCGACACGAAGATCAAAGTGCCGACACAGGAGTGAAAAGACTGTTTCTTATATAGACTGTGCTGAAACGTCTCTACATATTTTTCGGTCCCCGCATAGAATGAAGTCTATTTCGTTCTTTGTTTTCTTATATAGACTGTGCTGAAACGTCTCTACATATTTTTCGGTCCCGCATAGAATGAAGTCTATTCGTTCTTTGTTTTACTCTCGGACTTCTCCACTCCACTTTCTCTGAGGTAGTTTTTTATTAAAGAATGTTTAAGCAGTACAATCGTGGGTTTGAAGACGTTGGAAAGCGATCTCCTCTGTCATTTCTTATACCTAGACCGTAGTTACCTATAAATTCCGTATATTTTCTGTTTCTCTCTATTTTTGCATTAAAATCCCAAGTAACGACCAGATAGTGAGATTTTTCTTATTGTTCGTCCCTTGCTTGTCTTCTAGAATTGCACAATTTCTCGTCTTCGGCTATACTTGTTGGGGCGTAGACGTTTATGATTAAGTGTATAGCGCATATTTAGTCTGATACTAGTATATGACGCGATCCGATATGACTGGTATTTGATTACTCTGTGTTTGATCTTTTTGTTTACTACAAAACCTACACCCCCTATGTAGTCATCCAGAAATTCACAACCTAATGTTATTATCTACGCAATTAAAAAGTTTTCTAAATCACGTTGGCCTTGTGAATGCATAATCCGTTGCTGTCGAAATGCACAACGTTGCTGAATTTAACACTTTTCAACGCTAATATTTCAAAACGATTCGTCCAAGACCAATAATAATTATAATTTTGGTTCAATTTTTGACATATAATGCGTGCTGTAAAATTCTCCGCCCGTTTTAATACACCCTGTATAATCTTGCCCTTGGAATACTTGTTTCAGGCGGGTTGTAAAATTTGATATGTCGGTCTTTTATTCTTCAGAGAAAGCCAATTTAGTTTAGTCTGTCGCCAATTCCAATTATTAATTATCATTCCGTACTCATGCAGATCTATTTGCAATTTTAGAAAATAGTAATCACCTGCCTTCTTATTGGACAACTATGATTACCACTGATAACAAAAGCTATAATACAAAGACACCTGCTAATGTATTTTGTATTAAATAAATGCCCTACTTTTTACATATATGATTTCGATTGCATTCTTGCATCAGGGTAATATAATTATAATTAATAGCTCATTATTATTAATAAAAATAATAATCTTCCACGAACCCCACATGATTTGAGGGTGTTTCTTTATGATGGGGTTTTTTATCCGGGGTTTTAGTCCGGGGGTTTTTGTCCGGGGGTCTTATGTCCGGGGTTTTTGTCCAGGGATTTTTGTCCTAGATTCCTTTTTCCGGGGGCTTTAATTCCGTGACTTTTTCCCCGGAATTCGGTATTCTCTACCCTACGATTTTTAAAGTGCCTAAATCATAGTTTTCTTATCAATAAAAATTATCGGTAGAATATTACTTACGTTTTTGCGTCAAATTTAAGCAATATAAGGAGTCACTATGATTATGGTAAATCGAACCATTTACATAATTTCACGTTGAAGCCATGTCTTATTAATTTATAAATAAAATAGTTTTACGGCTTGACATATCTATGCATAGATATAATAGAACATTTATTTAATCGGTTTGAGTAAAACCGACCTAATTAATATTGAAATAAAACGGTTTTAAAGAAAGTTACGTTCTAATAACAAATAATACATTTTTTCTTCAAACGGCAGTAAAATATGGCATTATACTGCTGGATTGATGATGCTAAACTGTCACTTTATTGCCAAGCGCAGATAATATTATCTGCCGCTGACGAGCGGCAGATAAAGTTATTATCTGCCGCTGACGACTTTATCTGCCGCTCGTCAGCGGCAGATAAGTTATTATCTGCCGCTGACAACTTTATCTGCCGCTCGTCAGCGGCAGATAATATATCTGCCGCTGACGAGATCAAGTTATTTTTCGAATTTTGTTCACAAAGTTGTAAATAATTTGTTATAAAAACGTTTGAAGAAAAATACTATATGTTATTCGGAGCAAAAGATCTTCAGTGGCTCGGCTGTACTTATCTGCCTCGCAAGCTCGGCAGATAACCCGTCCAGCCTCGCCACATAAAATATAACTTTTGCTCCTAATAACATAATATACTATTTTGTTCTAGTATCATGCACACACTATTCGTACCTTATTATTTAAAACAGATACTTTATAATACATAAAATAAACATTATATTGTGTAAATTTCTATAGAAATGTACATCTCAAAATTAAGTTCAAACGATTTTAGCTTCACGTTCTAAAGAAATGTTTACAATTATTATTCATAATTCTGCTGTAGTGACTGTTGGTAATTACTTTCTATTAATATTAAAATTTGTTGTTACGCTCTCACGTTGTAGGGTATTTAAAATTTTTTAAATTTATACTTGTTAGTATTGCATAATATGTTTAAATAGTTGTGTGGCAATATTAATTTCTCATCTCCCTAGAAGACATTATTAGGCATTTGGTCATTGAACCATTCATTTGCGGTCTTAGTGCAAACGGGAAAATGTTTGCAATTAGAATTGTTGACAAGGACTAGTTATGGATTTGAGCGAGAGGTAATTAGAGAAGCATTAGTACTATGAGTAAGCTTGTAAGCTGTCGCCCGAAGCACTTCATTCTTTGTAGGTATTAACTTACCTACCTATTTTCAGCTTTCCCTGGTAGGAAGCAATCCTTGAAATGAACAAGCCTCCACTACTTCAGGATTATTCTTTTGTACGTCTTTCAATACTTAATAACGAAAAGTAATTGTTACTTCCCTACAACTTCACTTAAGTAAATGTGTATCTTTTTGCTTTTGTTAGGTGCCTAGAGTTCCTATATAGGGACTCTACTAGTGCCTATGCCTTGGTCATAAACATTTTTACTGCATTTTTTATCACATAAGTATACAGTAAACATTATAAATTCTCATATTTATTTTTATTCAAATGCATACATTATAACCAAAAATATTGGCTTAAAAGTTTTAAACTTAAAATATGCTGTAATATTTTATATTATACCCTCAACTTAAAAAACAACATTTTATTAAATAGATTATTATCCAAAAACTATTAAAAAGTTTTAATGCAAATCTGCCTATTGATGAAGGACTAAAATATGCAAAAATTCACCGTTGAAGAAAGTAGCAATGCTTTCAACTTAAGTACAGTAGGACATGCTCATTATGTCATTAACTATCATATCCCTGGAGAATTTTAATCTCTTGTCGGAATTCTGGACAGCTTCATGTCACACAAAGATAAAATTTTAACTAGTAGAAATTCCAACTCATATTTTTCTATATTAAGAGATGATTTCATTTGCTGTAGGAGTACACTTGCAAAATATTATATTGAACAATAACAATATTGTGTACTGAATCATATACATACTATTAACATTTACTTATCGATAACTACTGTTGGATTTAAACTGTGAGGTAGTATTGCAATTTTAAGAAAGGTCATCGTAAAAATTGGGATTGAAGGCAGATAACGTAACACACAATTAAAAATCTGTGATATACCGACACAACTTCCTTTAACAGTGATCTTATAATTGGGCAAACATTTGATTTTAAATTTTTAAGCATTGTCAAAATTTTTAAAAAATTACAAATGCTACAAAAAACGGTACAAAATAGAGCGTTGGGTAAAGAGACAAAGTTCTCTATAATTTTAAGCTGAATTCAAATTGTAATAATATACCGGGTGATTTATTTAAAATAGGAGTTAATAAAAAAAATAGACAAAAAAACAAAAGAAACCCATTTTTGAAGTATTCAACTGGAAAATCACCTATCTCACATCAATACACATTAAAAATTTAATAAAAATGAGAAGTTTGAAAAAAATCGTTAGAGCCGTTTTTGAAAAAATCGAAAAAACTGAAAAATCACAAGAGTAGACACCACTTCCGGTTATGCGATTTTCTTCAAAAGCTTGCTGTCGCTACTAGATAGTACACAAAACTTATATATGAAGTTTCAACGCCATACCTCTTTTCGTTTTCGAGATATTCTGTTCACAGACAGACACACAGACAGACCAATGAAAAAAAAATATGTTTTTTGGGTTCAGGGTAGTCTAAAACGTGAAGATCTGTTGAAAACTCAATTTCGAATTTTTGGGGTGAATCCAATACTTCCTTTATTGTAAAGGAAGTAAAAAAGGGCGATTACGCCCAGCGTTTATCAGAATAATATTGAATGAAAATGCATGATATTATGTTTTTATTATTAAAACAATTCCATTATAAAAGGTTTATAGAATGGAAAAATCTATGAATAAATTAAAATTTTTAAAACTGTATTAACACCATAGTTTATCACAAATTCTAAAATCAATAACTAAATGTTTAGTTACAGCTTTAGTTTCAGTTGCGGCAGAGCTGGCAGTAATTAATTACTTTTTAATTAAATTACTAATTACATTCCTTTTTGTTTATTTGCTTTGGAATTGAATTACTTTTCAAAATGCGGTAATTGTAATTGGAATTGCCATTTTTGTTAAAAAGTACTTGAAAATTACTTTTTCAAAGTAATTAATTACTACATTCAATTACTCAATTACTTTGTGTAATTAAATTACTCTTAAGTATTTAAATTACTTTCCAAGTATTTAAATTACTTTACAAGTATTGAATTACCTGTGGTAATTGAAATTACTCGACGTAATTGAATTACTTTGTGGTATTTTAATTACCGTATTACTAACCTCGATTGGCGCCAAATCTCCAGAACTCAAAAAAATAAGATAAGGTCTTATTAAGTTACATATTAAGCAAATCGCAATAGGTCTTCCTCGACCAATATAAGCCTAATTTATTATTTTCTCTGACGAGTCGAATAACAGCAACGTTTGCATTTTGTACGACGCCTCACGAGCATTGATGGCTGTATGTAGATGTGATCTGTAGCTTGCAATAGTGACACTAATATTTATTGTGAGAGAGGCTAAGTGTAAGACGCTAAAACTATATTGCGGTAAGTACATTACAGATTACAATACCTACGGTAAAAATATAATTTAAAATAGCTTCATTAGACGATATTGGTCATAATAATTATTTATTCATTTCAATTTGCTTGTTTTAAACGATGTACTAACATAGGTTATACTGCCGTGGAAGTGTAATAGCGTTAAGTCCAGAAAATTACGTTTTTGAGTGAGGAACTGAACTAAACGCTAAAATCCGATAACAACATTTAAACAGAGTAAAACATAATTAAAATGTACCTAATTGCAAAATTTCATGCCTGGTTGACTCAAAAACGCAGTAGGGGTATGGCACTAATTCAATTTAAAAACGCCGTATAAGTTTACCGCATTCTTACATTGAACATTTTGTAAATTATCCATTCTTTGTCGCTTTCTTGCCTTGTAATGCTCATATGCTGCTTTGTATACTAGCACATAGTTCATAATTCTTACGGACTGCTGCAATATGTTAGCTTCGATTATTATTACAAGTTTGGAATAGTGTCTTATAAAAATCATGACTTCTTTTAATTCGCTCATCTCATCCAACATTACTTCTTTACGTTATACAGGGTGCTGCGTTGACGGACGAAATATACAAATCCCTCAACCCTCATACTAATTACAAGGCATTCAAATATTGGCTTAATGATTTTACACAAAATTCAATTTAGTTTTTAAAAGAACAGGGCATAGTGATCAAATTTACGTAATTTCAGATATTTTATTGCCCTAAACTAAAATCAATAGGTATTATTAGAGTATTGATAAGATTTTGAAATTTGAAGTAAAAATATGAAAGCATCCTGAGCAATTTAATTGTCGACCGTTGACAGTAATTTTATGAAATACTTATTTTCTCCCGTTTCTTATACGGTGTGTTGAAAAACAAATTACATGAGGGTTGCCATGGAATATAAAAGTAATGTCAACAGCAAGCTCTAAAATTCATTAACTGTTATCACTGTTGTTGCTGTCATAAGTTTATATTATACGCTGATATCGTGATTGAAAGTTCTAAAAATTGTTGTCCCTAAAGCTGCTGTCGACATTAGTTTTATTTACCATGGCCAACCCTTATGTAATTTCTTTTTGAACACAGGGTATAAAGGTCCCGAATGTAAAAATCACTTCATTGTTACGTGCTTGAGCAAATGTCTTTGTTTTTGTATCTGCTGTAGAAATCTTATTTCAATCAGCGGTTTTCAACTAGGTTATCAGTCACCTGTCAACTTTCAACAGTCTCTGATCAACACCAAATCGATATAGTATTTTAAAATTTCAAAAGTTTCCTAACAGTTTTTTCATAGCTATTTGTGTATCATTCCCTCCAGGCGACAAAAATTTTACTTTCGTATATAGAGGTAAAAAAATATTTCTAACAGCCAACAAAAATGCTAAAGTTGCGCCAATTGAATCACCACGTAGTGTTCTACAAAATCTAAATAGAAATTTGTGTCAAACAATTAAAAAATCCAATGCTCAACCCTGTATACTTAGGTAAGTTGCATATTTTCGTCATTCAGCCTCATGTTAGGCGTATTTAATAGTAGATTGTTCAACTAGTTGAGAAAAGTGAGAGATTTTCAACGTTTAATTTACGAGCGTGCAATGCAAAGCGAGTGGATTAATTTATCACGAACATGCAAAAATTACTTTTATAACATATTCAGCGTGCTATTTTTTCTACTAGAATTACAAAATCTAGCCAAAATAAAATTCGACATTTCTTCATATTAATTTTTTTTAAATCGCATGAAGAACGTCCGAAATCGTCAAATAAAATATGATAAATGGGCAGTGAAGTAATCCATTGTTTTACGACTTTTGTAGCCGCTGGGCGATAGGTAAACGTCAACATAACCTACAAAAGTTGGTTAAAATGTAATTTTGAGATTTGTCGATTTAAAAAAACAATATACTCCTCGCACTGGAAGTTCCTTTTTATCCCTCATGCGGTTTATTTGCTTTGGCCCTACGGGCCTCGCAATTAAATCCGCAATCGTAATAAAAACGTAACTTCAGTGATGACCTATGTGGAAAGTAATATAAAAAAATATATTTTTTGAACTTTCAAGTCCCTATAGGTCTTACTGCAGGGACTTTGTACTAAGGCATATTTAGGTTTAATCGGTTTATGATACCCTGTATAATTGTTATTCTTGACTTTATTTATTTACTTACATCGTACATCAAGACAAACTAAAAATTTTGGTTTTGGTGAATGGTGCATGTAGTTACAAGATTTAATTATCAAAAAACCTTCAAAGTGAAAGAGTATGTAGGTTACTATAGTTAACAAAACATAAAAATTAAGCATTTTAGATTACGATTACGAATCGACACGACACTAATGGTAGTTGCAACTTGCAAGAAAGTTCTACTAATACAACTACGTAAATGACAATAATTTTTATTGAAAGTAATTGATGTACAATTACAATTACTAAGTAATTGTAATTGAATAACTATTCCTGTGGTAATTGAATCTCTGGTAATTAAATTACTGCATTGGGTGGTAATTAGTAACTAATTACTTTTTAAAAGTAATTTGCCCAGCTCTTGAGTTGCGGTGGAAAATATGTTTTAATTTCAAGGAGTAAAATCTACAAAGTAGATAAAAGTATATATTGTTATGTTTGCCATTAATATTTTCATGTTGTTTCTACGCATTTCTCTATAGTACTGTATGTTGATAAAATGTTTTACATAAGTAAAATAAATTGCTGTTGTTACATTGTAGCAAAAAAATAAATTATATTTTAATTGAACATTGAAGGACAATTTCTTGATAGCAGTAAGTAGATAATATTAACAGCATTCGCAATCAATTTATCATCTAAAATATCTTACTGTTTCCAAACTGGTTATATGTCTTAATGTATACATTAATAATACTAGAATAACATATTAGGATTTCCGGAAGAGATTTCTTTCCGCCAACTGGCTCCCTTAATTCATTGCTTAAGGTGGATTGTTCTCTTCTGATCTTCATTGGTTTTTCAAGTTCTTACCTGATTTCTGGCCTTCTGTATGATTTTCTCCCTTTTTTTCTATCTTCTAGTTTCTTCTCCAATTCTTCACTTACAGTAGCCACATATGAGTAACCATTTTATCCTTTTGGTTTTGTGTCTTTATCAATATATTCTCTATTAACTTTATTAACTTGATCATTTCTTCGGGATTTTTCTCCATAACATTTCTATATTTTTTTATTCCTTTTTGCATTTCAATCGTTTTTGTTTGCAAGCAATTATTTATACGTGCAGTAGATTTTGTACCCTACGTTGTTTGACATCGTTTTCTCTGCAGTTACGGTTAGTGATTTTTAATGAAACCTAGAGGTTATTGAACTATATCAGTAATGTCTGCTTGATAGAAATATCACCCATATTAGCCACGGCCGGCGCTTATAACCGTTGCTACACTACCAAATTATGTGCATTGTATTAATTTTATTGAAAAAAAAATTGCAAATATCCGTTGCTACACTACCAAATAACGTGGGGGTCAGGTTACTAGTAAGATTTAGTTATATTATTTCTATTTATTCATACTGATGTCAAAAATGACATTTTTCGGATTATTTATGTACAAAAAATGAAACATTAAAGTCCTAGTACTTTAAAGTCAAATTTTAAAGTTCAAGTACTTTAAAACTTCATATGGTTCAAAAAATGGAACATTAAAGTCCTAGTACTTTAAAGTAAAATTTTAAAGTCAAGTACTTTAAAATTATACGTCAGTTGTTGACATGAAATTTTAAAAGATTTACAACTTTTTATTTAAAATTCATTAAACTTGCAGTATGAATAAACCGTTGTATTCATCATGAACGAAAAGTGTTTTTAAAGGTCCTCGCAAGTGATTCCGTCCGAGGCTGACGCCTCGGACGTAATCAACTTTCTCGTCCTTTAAAATGCCACTTTTCGTTCTAGATAAATAAACTACTATAAAATCATATATTGGCTTTTTAGTAGATATTATGAAAACTGTTAAACAACACAAGGCCGATATGACATATACTGACCAGGAAAAATGAAAATATCATTCACTCGTTGTTATCATAACGAACGTGTTTCCAGCGTACATAAATCAAACAAGTAGAGACACTCACTGGCGGTTTCTTTGATGCCAAATTCCGATTTGATGACCTTGAACGCTCCTGTACTTTCCGATAGTACTAACAATGGCCCACTACTTGATCACATCATATTGGTAGCAACCAGTAACTGCTCTGATTGTAGCAAGCCAGTAATATATTGTAGAACTTTGTGCTGCCATCTGATATACCCCCTAAGCACTGCTCCAGCACTCTAGACAGTTTTCAACATTTGCATGAGTTCTCTACTTGGTTCACGTAGTACGCTGGTGTTTCTTATGAAGTAAAGCACAATTCACAGTTATACAGTGAGTTAAAAGTCATTTTAACCTAAAAACTACTGAAATATTCATTTTAACCGAAAAACGTTACTAAAATACGTCATTTTCCCCTAAAAACCATTCACAAGCTACGGACAGTGCTGCAGTTTTACAATATAGTTTCACTCATTAAATTGCAAAAAAAATGTTGTGTGTCGTGAAAAATAGCGTACTTAACTCCCCGAAAGTGTCTACCTTGCTTCAATATACTCGCGCGATATACTCACTTTCGCGACTTGTTATGTAGTATCTATAAACGCCTAGATAGTACAGTCGCGGGAATTAAAAATCCGCACTTAATATGATCATTAGTCTTACTGTACTTTACTTATCACTTACATGTGAAATTAATCAAAGTCAATAATATTACTCGTATATACAGCATGCCTGTTTTTAACTGTCAATTGCTAACCTAGAAACGCAAAGCCCAATTTACATTACCCAAAAATTGCAAAAAATTCTCTATAAGAATCGCCCGATTTTAATTCCGCGACTGTACATGAATTATCTACTTGTTCCAACTGGTTTCCGCCTCATGTCTAGCCTCTAGGCTGTGCTGCTGCTTCAAGCGATGGTTTCTGCTGTCCTGCTTTATTTGCTGTGTTATTCATTCTTTTTCATCAGTTTGCAAATCCTTGTACTTATGCGTCTCTGTACTTTGTCTTTCGATTTTTCAAAGGTGCTCCTTACATATTTTAGCCTACATTTCCTTTCTTCTTTACTGCTTCATCACATCTTTTATCAAATCATTCTGTTAATTCCATAATTTTCTGTAACCTACTACGCACTTTGTTTTTATGTAATTAATAATTTAAATTCTTCATTTATTTCTTTTCTTCGGTTATTTGGTTCATTTGTACCCCATGTCTTCTATTGATTGTTTTATGCAGTCCATCTTTCCAACTATCCACTTCTTCCCATTAATTTGCTCCTTCCTTTTACATATTCTCTAACCTCTATTGTCAAAATATGAAATATATTCTATATAAAACGCCACTAATCGAATACAATATTAAC
>CALNHX010011211.1:0-33921 GCA_940337035.1 Agriotes lineatus
TAACATCCAATTGTTATTTTCTCTATTAGGAAAATACACACTTTCATAATCAGACAAATATACTTCGTAGAGAGTTGTAGACAGGTTTGACGTCACTGATGACGCAGTTGTAGTTTTATTAGCATCCAATTGTTAATCATTTAGGAAAATACACATTTTCATAATCAGACAAATATACTTCGTAGAGAGTTGTAGACAGGTTTGAAATCAATGATGATGCAGTTGTAGTTTTATTAGCAACCAATTGTTATTTTCTCATTTAGGAACATACACAATTTCATAATCAGACAAATATACTTCGTAGAGAGTTGTAGACAGGTTTGAAATCAATGATGACGCAGTTGTAGTTTTATTAGCATCCGATTGTTATTTTCTCATTTAGGAAAATACACAATTTCACAATCAGACAAATATACTTCGTACAGAGTTGTAGACAGGTTTGACGTCACTGATGACGCAGTTGTAGCTTTATTAGCATCCAATTGTTAATCATTTAGGAAAATACACAATTTCATAATCAGACAAATATACTTCGTAGAGAGTTGTAGACAGGTTTGACGTCACTGATGATGCAGTTGTAGTTTTATTAGCATCCAATTGTTAATCATTTAGGAAAATACACATTTCATAATCAGACAAATATACTTCGTAGAGAGTTGCAGACAGGTTAGAATCAATGATGACGCAGTTGTAGTTTTATTAGCATCCGATTGTTATTTTCTCATTAGGAAAATACACAATTTCACAATCAGACAAATATACTTCGTAGAGAGTTGTAGACAGGTTTGACGTCACTGATGACGCAGTTGTAGTTTTATTAGCATCCAATTGTTAATCATTTAGGAAAATACACAATTTCATAATCAGACAAATATACTTCGTAGAGAGTTGTAGACAGGTTTGACGTCACTGATGACGCAGTTGTAGTTTTATTAGCATCCAATTGTTAATCATTTAGGAAAATCCACATTTTCATAATCAGACAAATAAACTTCGTAGAGAGTTGTAGACAGGTTTGAAATCAATGATGACGCAGTTGTAGTTTTATTAGCATCCAATTGTTATTTTCTCATTTAGGAACATACACAATTTCATAATCAGACAAATATACTTCGTAGAGAGTTGTAGACAGGTTTGAAATCAATGATGGCGCAGTTGTAGTTTTATTAGCATCCGATTGTTATTTTCTCATTTAGGAAAATACACAATTTCACAATCAGACAAATATACTTCGTAGAGAGTTGTAGACAGGTTTGAAATCAATGATGATGCAGTTGTAGTTTTATTAGCAACCAATTGTTATTTTCTCATTTAGGAAAATACACAATTTCATAATCAGACAAATATACTTCGTAGAGAGTTGTAGACAGGTTTGACGTCACTGATGATGCAGTTGTAGTTTTATTAGCATCCAATTGTTATTTTCTCTATTAGGAAAATACACAATTTCATAATCAGACAAATATACTTCGTAGAGAGTTGTAGACAGGTTTGACGTCACTGATGACGCAGTTGTAGTTTTATTAGCATTCAATTGTTAATCATTTAGGAAAATACACATTTTCATAATCAGACAAATATACTTCGTAGAGAGTTGTAGACAGGTTTGAAATCAATGATGACGCAGTTGTAGTTTTATTAGCATCCAATTGTTATTTTCTCATTTAGGAACATACACAATTTCATAATCAGACAAATATACTTCGTAGAGAGTTGTAGACAGGTTTGAAATCAATGATGACGCAGTTGTAGTTTTATTAGCATCCGATTGTTATTCTCTCATTTAGGAAAATACACAATTTCATAATCAGATAAATATACTTCGTAGGAGAGTTATACACAGGTTTGAAATCAATGATGACGCAGTTGTGGTTTTATTATCATCCAATTGTTAATCATTTAGGAAAATACACATTTTCATAATCAGACAAATATACTTCGTAGAGAGTTATAGACAGGTTTGACGTCACTGATGACGCAGTTGTAGTTTTATTAGCATCCAATTGTTAATCATTTAGGAAAATACACATTTTCATAATCAGACAAATATACTTCGTAGAGAGTTGTAGACAGGTTTGACGTCACTGATGACGCAGTTGTAGTTTTATTAGCATCCAATTGTTAATCATTTAGGAAAATACACAATTTCATAATCAGACAAATATACTTCGTAGAGAGTTGTAGACAGGTTTGACGTCACTGATGACGCAGTTGTAGTTTTATTAGCATCCAATTGTTAATCATTTAGGAAAATACACATTTTCATAATCCGAGAAATATACTTCGTAGAGAGTTGTAGACAGAATCAATGATGACGCAGTTGTAGTTTTATTAGCATCCAATTGTTATTTTCTCATTTAGGAACATACACAATTTCATAATCAGACAAATATACTTCGTAGAGAGTTGTAGACAGGTTTGAAATCAGTGATGACGCAGTTGTAGTTTTATTAGCATCCGATTGTTATTTTCTCATTTAGGAAAATACACAATTTCATAATCATATAAATATACATCGTAGAGAGTTATAGACAGGTTTGAAATCAATGATGAGGCAGTTGTAGTTTTATTAGCATCCAATTGTTATTTTCTCATTTAGGAACATACACAATTTCATAATCAGACAAATATACTTCGTAGAGAGTTGTAGACAGGTTTGAAATCAATGATGACGCAATTGTAGTTTTATTAGCATCCGATTGTTATTTTCTCATTTAGGAACATACACAATTTCATAATCAGACAAATATACTTCGTAGAGAGTTGTAGACAGGTTTGAAATCAATGATGACGCAGTTGTAGTTTTATTAGCATCCAATTGTTATTTTCTCTATTAGGAAAATACACAATTTCATAATCAGACAAATACACTTCGTAGAGTGTTGTAGACAGGTTTGACGTCACTGATGACGCAGTTGTAGTTTTATTAGCATCCAATTGTTAATCATTTAGGAAAATACACATTTTCATAATCAGACAAATATACTTCGTAGAGAGTTATAGACAGGTTTGAAATCAATGATGACGCAGTTGTAGTTTTATTAGCATCCAATTGTTATTTTCTCATTTAGGAAAATACACAATTTCATAATCAGACAAATATACTTCGTAGAGAGTTGTAGACAGGTTTGAAATCAATGATGACGAAGTTGTAGTTTTATTAGCATCCAATTGTTATTTTCTCTATTAGGAAAATACACAATTTCATAATCAGACAAATACACTTCGTAGACGAGTTGTAGACAGGTTTGACGCCACTGATGACGCAGTTGTAGTTTTATTAGCATCCAATTGTTAATCATTTAGGAAAATACACATTTTCATAATCAGACAAATATACTTCGTAGAGAGTTATAGACAGGTTGAAATCAATGATGACGCAGTTGTAGTTTTATTAGCATCCGATTGTTATTTTCTCATTTAGAAAAATACACAATTTCATAATCAGACAAATATACTTCGTAGAGAGTTGTAGACTGGTTTGACGTCAGTGATGACGCAGTTGTAGTTTTATTAGCATCCGATAATTATTTTCTCATTTAGGAAAATACACAATTTCATAATCAGGCAAACATACTTCGTAGAGAGTTATAGATAGGTTTGACGTCACTGATGACGCAGTTGTAGTTTTATTAGCATCCAATTGTTAATCATTTAGGAAAATACACAATTTCATAATCAGACAAATATACTTCGTAGAGAGTTGTAGACAGGTTTGACGTCACTGATGACGCAGTTGTAGCTTTATTAGCATCCATTGTTAATCATTTAGGAAAAATACACAATTTCATAATCAGACAAATATACTTCGTAGAGAGTTGTAGACAGGTTTGACGTCACTGATGACGCAGTTGTAGTTTTATTAGCATCCAATTGTTAATCATTTAGGAAAATACACATTTTCATAATCAGACAAATATACTTCGTAGAGAGTTGTAGACAGGTTTGAAATCAATGATGACGCAGTTGTAGTTTTATTAGCATCCGATTGTTATTTTCTCATTTAGGAAAATACACAATTTCACAATCAGACAAATATACTTCGTAGAGAGTTGTAGACAGGTTTGACGTCACTGATGACGCAGTTGTAGTTTTATTAGCATCCAATTGTTAATCATTTAGGAAAATACACAATTTCATAATCAGACAAATATACTTCGTAGAGAGTTGTAGACAGGTTTGACGTCACTGATGACGCAGTTGTAGTTTATTAGCATCCAATTGTTAATCATTAGGAAAATCCACATTTTCATAATCAGACAAATATACTTCGTAGAGAGTTGTAGACAGGTTTGAAATCAATGATGACGCAGTTGTAGTTTTATTAGCATCCAATTGTTATTTTTCATTTAGGAACATACACAATTTCATATCAGACAAATATACTTCGTAGAGAGTTGTAGACAGGTTTGAATCAATGATGACGCAGTTGTAGTTTTATTAGCATCCGATTGTTATTTTCTCATTTAGGAAAATACACAATTTCACATCAGACAAATATACTTCGTAGAGAGTTGTAGACAGGTTTGAAATCAATGATGATGCAGTTGTAGTTTTATTAGCATCCAATTGTTATTTTCTCATTTAGGAAAATACACAATTTCATAATCAGACAAATATACTTCGTAGAGAGTTGTAGACAGGTTTGACGTCACTGAAGATGCAGTTGTAGTTTTATTAGCATCCAATTGTTAATCATTTAGGAAAATACACATTTTCATAATCAGACAAATATACTTCGTAGAGAGTTGTAGACAGGTTTGAAATCAATGATGACGCAGTTGTAGTTTTATTAGCATCCAATTGTTATTTTCTCATTTAGGAACATACACAATTTCATAATCAGACAAATATACTTTGTAGAGAGTTGTAGACAGGTTTGAAATCAATGATGACGCAGTTGTAGTTTTATTAGCATCCGATTGTTATTGTCTCATTTAGGAAAATACACAATTTCATAATCAGATAAATATACTTCGTAGAGAGTTATACACAGGTTTGAAATCAATGATGACGCAGTTGTGGTTTTATTAGCATCCAATTGTTAATCATTTAGGAAAATACACATTTTCATAATCAGACAAATATACTTCGTAGAGAGTTATAGACAGGTTTGACGTCACTTGATGACGCAGTTGTAGTTTTATTAGCATCCAATTGTTAATCATTTAGGAAAATACACATTTTAATCAGACAAATATACTTCGTAGAGAGTTGTAGACAGGTTTGACGTCACTGATGACGCAGTTGTAGTTTTATTAGCATCCAATTGTTAATCATTTAGGAAAATACACAATTTCATAATCAGACAAATATACTTCGTAGAGAGTTGTAGACAGGTTTGACGTCACTGATGACGCAGTTGTAGTTTTATTAGTATCCAATTGTTAATCATTTAGGAAAATACACATTTTCATAATCCGAGAAATATACTTCGTAGAGAGTTGTAGACAGGTTTGAAATCAATGATGACGCAGTTGTAGTTTTATTAGCATCCAATTGTTATTTTCTCATTTAGGAACATACACAATTTCATAATCAGACAAATATACTTCGTAGAGAGTTGTAGACAGGTTTGAAATCAATGATGACGCAGTTGTAGTTTTATTATCATCCGATTGTTATTTTCTCATTTAGGAAAATACACAATTTCATAATCAGATAAATATACATCGTAGAGAGTTATAGACAGGTTTGAAATCAATGATGACGCAGTTGTAGTTTTATTAACATCCAATTATTATTTTCTCATTTAGGAACATACACAATTTCATAATCAGACAAATATACTTCGTAGAGAGTTGTAGACAGGTTTGAAATCAATGATGACGCAGTTGTAGTTTTATTAGCATCCGATTGTTATTTTCTCATTTAGGAACATACACAATTTCATAATCAGACAAATATACTTCGTAGAGAGTTGTAGACAGGTTTGAAATCAATGATGACGCAGTTGTAGTTTTATTAGCATCCGATTGTTATTTTCTCATTTAGGAAAATACACAATTTCATAATCAGATAAATATACTTCGTAGAGAGTTATAGACAGGTTTGAAATCAATGATGACGCAGTTGTAGTTTTATTAGCATCCGATTGTTATTTTCTCATTTAGGAAAATACACAATTTCACATTCAGACAAATATACTTCGTAGAGAGTTGTAGACAGGTTTGAAATCAATGATGACGCAGTTGTAGTTTTATTAGCATCCAATTGTTATTTTCTCATTTAGGAAAATACACAATTTCATAATCAGACAAATACACTTCGTAGAGTGTTGTAGACAGGTTTGACGTCACTGATGACGCAGTTGTAGTTTTATTAGCATCCAATTGTTAATCATTTAGGAAAATACACATTTTCATAATCAGACAAATATACTTCGTAGAGAGTTATAGACAGGTTTGAAATCAATGATGACGCAGTTGTAGTTTTATTAGCATCCAAT
This sequence comes from Agriotes lineatus, assembly GCA_940337035.1. NCBI lineage: Eukaryota > Metazoa > Arthropoda > Insecta > Coleoptera > Elateridae > Agriotes > Agriotes lineatus. The sequence continues at coordinate 6,449 of CALNHX010011211.1, forward strand.
TGTTATTTTCTCATTTAGGAAAATACACAATTTCATAATCAGCCAAATATACTTCGTAGAGAGTTGTAGACAGGTTTGAAATCAATGATGACGCAGTTGTGGTTTTATTAGCATCCAATTGTTAATCATTTAGGAAAATACACATTTTCATAATCAGACAAATATACTTCGTAGAGAGTTATAGACAGGTTTGACGTCACTGATGACGCAGTTGTAGTTTTATTAGCATCCAATTGTTAATCATTTAGGAAAATACACATTTTCATAATCAGACAAATATACTTCGTAGAGAGTTGTAGACAGGTTTGACGTCACTGATGACGCAGTTGTAGTTTTATTAGCATCCAATTGTTAATCATTTAGGAAAATACACAATTTCATAATCAGACAAATATACTTCGTAGAGAGTTGTAGACAGGTTTGACGTCACTGATGACGCAGTTGTAGTTTTATTAGTATCCAATTGTTAATCATTTAGGAAAATACACATTTTCATAATCGAGAAATATACTTCGTAGAGAGTTGTAGACAGGTTTGAAATCAATGATGACGCAGTTGTAGTTTTATTAGCATCCAATTGTTATTTTCTCATTTAGGAACATACACAATTTCATAATCAGACAAATATACTTCGTAGAGAGTTGTAGACAGGTTTGAAATCAATGATGACGCAGTTGTAGTTTTATTATCATCCGATTGTTATTTTCTCATTTAGGAAAATACACAATTTCATAATCAGATAAATATACATCGTAGAGAGTTATAGACAGGTTTGTAATCAATGATGACGCAGTTGTAGTTTTATTAACATCCAATTATTATTTTCTCATTTAGGAACATACACAATTTCATAATCAGACAAATATACTTCGTAGAGAGTTGTAGACAGGTTTGAAATCAATGATGACGCAGTTGTAGTTTTATTAGCATCCGATTGTTATTTTCTCATTTAGGAACATACACAATTTCATAATCAGACAAATATACTTCGTAGAGAGTTGTAGACAGGTTTGAAATCAATGATGACGCAGTTGTAGTTTTATTAGCATCCGATTGTTATTTTCTCATTTAGGAAAATACACAATTTCATAATCAGATAAATATACTTCGTAGAGAGTTATAGACAGGTTTGAAATCAATGATGACGCAGTTGTAGTTTTATTAGCATCCGATTGTTATTTTCTCATTTAGGAAAATACACAATTTCACATTCAGACAAATATACTTCGTAGAGAGTTGTAGACAGGTTTGAAATCAATGATGACGCAGTTGTAGTTTTATTAGCATCCAATTGTTATTTTCTCATTTAGGAAAATACACAATTTCATAATCAGACAAATACACTTCGTAGAGTGTTGTAGACAGGTTTGACGTCAGTGATGACGCAGTTGTAGTTTTATTAGCATCCAATTGTTAATCATTTAGGAAAATACACATTTTCATAATCAGACAAATATACTTCGTAGAGAGTTATAGACAGGTTTGAAATCAATGATGACGCAGTTGTAGTTTTATTAGCATCCAATTGTTATTTTCTCATTTAGGAAAATACACAATTTCATAATCAGCCAAATATACTTCGTAGAGAGTTGTAGACAGGTTTGAAATCAATGATGACGAAGTTGTAGTTTTATTAGCATCCAATTGTTATTTTCTCTATTAGGAAAATACACAATTTCATAATCAGACAAATACACTTCGTAGAGAGTTGTAGACAGGTTTGACGTCACTGATGACGCAGTTGTAGTTTTATTAGCATCCAATTGTTAATCATTTAGGAAAATACACATTTTCATAATCAGACAAATATACTTCGTAGAGAGTTATAGACAGGTTTGAAATCAATGATGACGCAGTTGTAGTTTTATTAGCATCCGATTGTTATTTTCTCATTTAGAAAAATACACAATTTCATAATCAGACAAATATACTTCGTAGAGAGTTGTAGACTGGTTTGACGTCAGTGATGACGCAGTTGTAGTTTTAGTAGCATCCGATAATTATTTTCTCATTTAGGAAAATACACAATTTCATAATCAGGCAAACATACTTCGTAGAGAGTTATAGACAGGTTTGACGTCACTGATGACGCAGTTGTAGTTTTATTAGCATCCAATTGTTAATCATTTAGGAAAATACACATTTTCATAATCAGACAAATATACTTCGTAGAAAGTTATAGACAGGTTTGAAATCAATGATGACGCAGTTATAGTTTTATTAGCATCCGATTGTTATTTTCTCATTTAGAAAAATACACAATTTCATAATCAGACAAATATACTTCGTAGAGAGTTGTAGACAGGTTTGACGTTAGTGATGACGCAGTTGTAGTTTTATTAGCATCCGATTGTTATTTTCTCATTTAGGAAAATACACAATTTCATAATCAGGCAAACATACTTCGTAGAGAGTTGTAGACAGGTTTGGCGTCAGTGATGACGCAGTTGTAGTTTTATTAGCATCCGATTGTTATTTTCTCATTTAGGAAAATACACAATTTCATAATCAGGCAAACATACTTCGTAGAGAGTAATAGACAGGTTTGACGTCACTAATGACGCAGTTGTAGTTTTATTAGCATCCAATTGTTAATCATTTAGGAAAATACACATTTTCATAATCAGACAAATATACTTCGTAGAGAGTTATAGACAGGTTTGATATCAATGATGACGCAGTTGTAGTTTTATTAGCATCCGATTGTTATTTTTTCATTTAGAAAAATACACAATTTCATAATCAGACAAATATACTTCGTAGAGAGTTGTAGACAGGTTTGACGTCAATGATGACGCAGTTGTAGTTTTATTAGCATCCGATTGTTATTTTCTCATTTAGGAAAATACACAATTTCATAATCAGACAAATATACTTCGTAGAGAGTTATACACAGGTTTGAAATCAATGATGACGCAGTTGTGGGTTTATTAACATCCAATTGTTATTTTCTCTATTAGGAAAATACACACTTTCATAATCAGACAAATATACTTCGTAGAGAGTTGTAGACAGGTTTGACGTCACTGATGACGCAGTTGTAGTTTTATTAGCATCCAATTGTTATTTTCTCATTTAGGAAAATACACAATTTCATAATCAGACAAATATACTTCATAGGGAGTTGTAGACAGGTTTGAAATCAATGATGATGCAGTTGTAGTTTTATTAGCATCCAATTGTTATTTTCTCATTTAGGAAAATACACAATTTCATAATCAGACAAATATACTTCATAGGGAGTTGTAGACAGGTTTGAAATCAATGATGACGCAGTTGTAGTTTTATTAGCATCCAATTGTTATTTTCTCATTTAGGAACATACACAATTTCATAATCAGATAAATATACATCGTAGAGAGTTGTAGACAGGTTTGACGTCACTGATGACGCAGTTGTAGTTTTATTAGCATCCAATTGTTAATCATTTAGGAAAATACACATTTTCATAATCAGACAAATATACTTCGTAGAGAGTTGTAGACAGGTTTGAAATCAATGATGACGCAGTTGTAGTTTTATTAGCATCCAATTGTTATTTTCTCATTTAGGAACATGCACAATTTCATAATCAGACAAATATACTTCGTAGAGAGTTGTAGACAGGTTTGAAATCAATGATGACGCAGTTGTAGTTTTATTAGCATCCGATTGTTATTTTTTCATTTAGGAAAATACACAATTTCATAATCAGATAAATATACTTCGTAGAGAGTTATACACAGGTTTGAAATCAATGATGACGCAGTTGTGGTTTTATTAACATCCAATTGTTATTTTCTCTATTAGGAAAATACACACTTTCATAATCAGACAAATATACTTCGTAGAGAGTTGTAGACAGGTTTGACGTCACTGATGACGCAGTTGTAGTTTTATTAGCATCCAATTGTTAATCATTTAGGAAAATACACATTTTCATAATCAGACAAATATACTTCGTAGAGAGTTGTAGACAGGTTTGAAATCAATGATGATGCAGTTGTAGTTTTATTAGCAACCAATTGTTATTTTCTCATTTAGGAACATACACAATTTCATAATCAGACAAATATACTTCGTAGAGAGTTGTAGACAGGTTTGAAATCAATGATGACGCAGTTGTAGTTTTATTAGCATCCGATTGTTATTTTCTCATTTAGGAAAATACACAATTTCACAATCAGACAAATATACTTCGTACAGATTTGTAGACAGGTTTGACGTCACTGATGACGCAGTTGTAGCTTTATTAGCATCCAATTGTTAATCATTTAGGAAAATACACAATTTCATAATCAGACAAATATACTTCGTAGAGAGTTGTAGACAGGTTTGACGTCACTGATGATGCAGTTGTAGTTTTATTAGCATCCAATTGTTAATCATTTAGGAAAATACACATTTTCATAATCAGACAAATATACTTCGTAGAGAGTTGCAGACAGGTTAGAAATCAATGATGACGCAGTTGTAGTTTTATTAGCATCCGATTGTTATTTTCTCATTTAGGAAAATACACAATTTCACAATCAGACAAATATACTTCGTAGAGAGTTGTAGACAGGTTTGACGTCACTGATGACGCAGTTGTAGTTTTATTAGCATCCAATTGTTAATCATTTAGGAAAATACACAATTTCATAATCAGACAAATATACTTCGTAGAGAGTTGTAGACAGGTTTGACGTCACTGATGACGCAGTTGTAGTTTTATTAGCATCCAATTGTTAATCATTTAGGAAAATCCACATTTTCATAATCAGACAAATAAACTTCGTAGAGAGTTGTAGACAGGTTTGAAATCAATGATGACGCAGTTGTAGTTTTATTAGCATCCAATTGTTATTTTCTCATTTAGGAACATACACAATTTCATAATCAGACAAATATACTTCGTAGAGAGTTGTAGACAGGTTTGAAATCAATGATGGCGCAGTTGTAGTTTTATTAGCATCCGATTGTTATTTTCTCATTTAGGAAAATACACAATTTCACAATCAGACAAATATACTTCGTAGAGAGTTGTAGACAGATTTGAAATCAATGATGATGCAGTTGTAATTTTATTAGCAACCAATTGTTATTTTCTCATTTAGGAAAATACACAATTTCATAATCAGACAAATATACTTCGTAGAGAGTTGTAGACAGGTTTGACGTCACTGATGATGCAGTTGTAGTTTTATTAGCATCCAATTGTTATTTTCTCTATTAGGAAAATACACAATTTCATAATCAGACAAATATACTTCGTAGAGAGTTGTAGACAGGTTTGACGTCACTGATGACGCAGTTGTAGTTTTATTAGCATTCAATTGCTAATCATTTAGGAAAATACACATTTTCATAATCAGACAAATATACTTCGTAGAGAGTTGTAGACAGGTTTGAAATCAATGATGACGCAGTTGTAGTTTTATTAGCATCCAATTGTTATTTTCTCATTTAGGAACATACACAATTTCATAATCAGACAAATATACTTCGTAGAGAGTTGTAGACAGGTTTGAAATCAATGATGACGCAGTTGTAGTTTTATTAGCATCCGATTGTTATTCTCTCATTTAGGAAAATACACAATTTCATAATCAGATAAATATACTTCGTAGAGAGTTATACACAGGTTTGAAATCAATGATGACGCAGTTGTGGTTTTATTAGCATCCAATTGTTAATCATTTAGGAAAATACACATTTTCATAATCAGACAAATATACTTCGTAGAGAGTTATAGACAGGTTTGACGTCACTGATGACGCAGTTGTAGTTTTATTAGCATCCAATTGTTAATCATTTAGGAAAATACACATTTTCATAATCAGACAAATATACTTCGTAGAGAGTTGTAGACAGGTTTGACGTCACTGATGACGCAGTTGTAGTTTTATTAGCATCCAATTGTTAATCATTTAGGAAAATACACAATTTCATAATCAGACAAATATACTTCGTAGAGAGTTGTAGACAGGTTTGACGTCACTGATGACGCAGTTGTAGTTTTATTAGCATCCAATTGTTAATCATTTAGGAAAATACACATTTTCATAATCCGAGAAATATACTTCGTAGAGAGTTGTAGACAGAATCAATGATGACGCAGTTGTAGTTTTATTAGCATCCAATTGTTATTTTCTCATTTAGGAACATACACAATTTCATAATCAGACAAATATACTTCGTAGAGAGTTGTAGACAGGTTTGAAATCAGTGATGACGCAGTTGTAGTTTTATTAGCATCCGATTGTTATTTTCTCATTTAGGAAAATACACAATTTCATAATCATATAAATATACATCGTAGAGAGTTATAGACAGGTTTGAAATCAATGATGAGGCAGTTGTAGTTTTATTAGCATCCAATTGTTATTTTCTCATTTAGGAACATACACAATTTCATAATCAGACAAATATACTTCGTAGAGAGTTGTAGACAGGTTTGAAATCAATGATGACGCAGTTGTAGTTTTATTAGCATCCGATTGTTATTTTCTCATTTAGGAACATACACAATTTCATAATCAGACAAATATACTTCGTAGAGAGTTGTAGACAGGTTTGAAATCAATGATGACGCAGTTGTAGTTTTATTAGCATACAATTGTTATTTTCTCTATTAGGAAAATACACAATTTCATAATCAGACAAATACACTTCGTAGAGTGTTGTAGACAGGTTTGACGTCACTGATGACGCAGTTGTAGTTTTATTAGCATCCAATTGTTAATCATTTAGGAAAATACACATTTTCATAATCAGACAAATATACTTCGTAGAGAGTTATAGACAGGTTTGAAATCAATGATGACGCAGTTGTAGTTTTATTAGCATCCAATTGTTATTTTCTCATTTAGGAAAATACACAATTTCATAATCAGACAAATATACTTCGTAGAGAGTTGTAGACAGGTTTGAAATCAATGATGACGAAGTTGTAGTTTTATTAGCATCCAATTGTTATTTGCTCTATTAGGAAAATACACAATTTCATAATCAGACAAATACACTTCGTAGAGAGTTGTAGACAGGTTTGACGCCACTGATGACGCAGTTGTAGTTTTATTAGCATCCAATTGTTAATCATTTAGGAAAATACACATTTTCATAATCAGACAAATATACTTCGTAGAGAGTTATAGACAGGTTTGAAATCAATGATGACGCAGTTGTAGTTTTATTAGCATCCGATTGTTATTTTCTCATTTAGAAAAATACACAATTTCATAATCAGACAAATATACTTCGTAGAGAGTTGTAGACTGGTTTGACGTCAGTGATGACGCAGTTGTAGTTTTATTAGCATCCGATAATTATTTTCTCATTTAGGAAAATACACAATTTCATAATCAGGCAAACATACTTCGTAGAGAGTTATAGATAGGTTTGACGTCACTGATGACGCAGTTGTAGTTTTATTAGCATCCAATTGTTAATCATTTAGGAAAATACACAATTTCATAATCAGACAAATATACTTCGTAGAGAGTTGTAGACAGGTTTGACGTCACTGATGACGCAGTTGTAGCTTTATTAGCATCCAATTGTTAATCATTTAGGAAAATACACAATTTCATAATCAGACAAATATACTTCGTAGAGAGTTGTAGACAGGTTTGACGTCACTGATGACGCAGTTGTAGTTTTATTAGCATCCAATTGTTAATCATTTAGGAAAATACACATTTTCATAATCAGACAAATATACTTCGTAGAGAGTTGTAGACAGGTTTGAAATCAATGATGACGCAGTTGTAGTTTTATTAGCATCCGATTGTTATTTTCTCATTTAGGAAAATACACAATTTCACAATCAGACAAATATACTTCGTAGAGAGTTGTAGACAGGTTTGACGTCACTGATGACGCAGTTGTAGTTTTATTAGCATCCAATTGTTAATCATTTAGGAAAATACACAATTTCATAATCAGACAAATATACTTCGTAGAGAGTTGTAGACAGGTTTGACGTCACTGATGACGCAGTTGTAGTTTTATTAGCATCCAATTGTTAATCATTTAGGAAAATCCACATTTTCATAATCAGACAAATATACTTCGTAGAGAGTTGTAGACAGGTTTGAAATCAATGATGACGCAGTTGTAGTTTTATTAGCATCCAATTGTTATTTTTTCATTTAGGAACATACACAATTTCATAATCAGACAAATATACTTCGTAGAGAGTTGTAGACAGGTTTGAAATCAATGATGACGCAGTTGTAGTTTTATTAGCATCCGATTGTTATTTTCTCATTTAGGAAAATACACAATTTCACAATCAGACAAATATACTTCGTAGAGAGTTGTAGACAGGTTTGAAATCAATGATGATGCAGTTGTAGTTTTATTAGCATCCAATTGTTATTTTCTCATTTAGGAAAATACACAATTTCATAATCAGACAAATATACTTCGTAGAGAGTTGTAGACAGGTTTGACGTCACTGAAGATGCAGTTGTAGTTTTATTAGCATCCAATTGTTAATCATTTAGGAAAATACACATTTTCATAATCAGACAAATATACTTCGTAGAGAGTTGTAGACAGGTTTGAAATCAATGATGACGCAGTTGTAGTTTTATTAGCATCCAATTGTTATTTTCTCATTTAGGAACATACACAATTTCATAATCAGACAAATATACTTTGTAGAGAGTTGTAGACAGGTTTGAAATCAATGATGACGCAGTTGTAGTTTTATTAGCATCCGATTGTTATTGTCTCATTTAGGAAAATACACAATTTCATAATCAGATAAATATACTTCGTAGAGAGTTATACACAGGTTTGAAATCAATGATGACGCAGTTGTGGTTTTATTAGCATCCAATTGTTAATCATTTAGGAAAATACACATTTTCATAATCAGACAAATATACTTCGTAGAGAGTTATAGACAGGTTTGACGTCACTGATGACGCAGTTGTAGTTTTATTAGCATCCAATTGTTAATCATTTAGGAAAATACACATTTTCATAATCAGACAAATATACTTCGTAGAGAGTTGTAGACAGGTTTGACGTCACTGATGACGCAGTTGTAGTTTTATTAGCATCCAATTGTTAATCATTTAGGAAAATACACAATTTCATAATCAGACAAATATACTTCGTAGAGAGTTGTAGACAGGTTTGACGTCACTGATGACGCAGTTGTAGTTTTATTAGTATCCAATTGTTAATCATTTAGGAAAATACACATTTTCATAATCCGAGAAATATACTTCGTAGAGAGTTGTAGACAGGTTTGAAATCAATGATGACGCAGTTGTAGTTTTATTAGCATCCAATTGTTATTTTCTCATTTAGGAACATACACAATTTCATAATCAGACAAATATACTTCGTAGAGAGTTGTAGACAGGTTTGAAATCAATGATGACGCAGTTGTAGTTTTATTATCATCCGATTGTTATTTTCTCATTTAGGAAAATACACAATTTCATAATCAGATAAATATACATCGTAGAGAGTTATAGACAGGTTTGAAATCAATGATGACGCAGTTGTAGTTTTATTAACATCCAATTATTATTTTCTCATTTAGGAACATACACAATTTCATAATCAGACAAATATACTTCGTAGAGAGTTGTAGACAGGTTTGAAATCAATGATGACGCAGTTGTAGTTTTATTAGCATCCGATTGTTATTTTCTCATTTAGGAACATACACAATTTCATAATCAGACAAATATACTTCGTAGAGAGTTGTAGACAGGTTTGAAATCAATGATGACGCAGTTGTAGTTTTATTAGCATCCGATTGTTATTTTCTCATTTAGGAAAATACACAATTTCACATTCAGACAAATATACTTCGTAGAGAGTTGTAGACAGGTTTGAAATCAATGATGACGCAGTTGTAGTTTTATTAGCATCCAATTGTTATTTTCTCATTTAGGAAAATACACAATTTCATAATCAGACAAATACACTTCGTAGAGTGTTGTAGACAGGTTTGACGTCACTGATGACGCAGTTGTAGTTTTATTAGCATCCAATTATTAATCATTTAGGAAAATACACATTTTCATAATCAGACAAATATACTTCGTAGAGAGTTATAGACAGGTTTGAAATCAATGATGACGCAGTTGTAGTTTTATTAGCATCCAATTGTTATTTTCTCATTTAGGAAAATACACAATTTCATAATCAGCCAAATATACTTCGTAGAGAGTTGTAGACAGGTTTGAAATCAATGATGACGCAGTTGTGGTTTTATTAGCATCCAATTGTTAATCATTTAGGAAAATACACATTTTCATAATCAGACAAATATACTTCGTAGAGAGTTATAGACAGGTTTGACGTCACTGATGACGCAGTTGTAGTTTTATTAGCATCCAATTGTTAATCATTTAGGAAAATACACATTTTCATAATCAGACAAATATACTTCGTAGAGAGTTGTAGACAGGTTTGACGTCACTGATGACGCAGTTGTAGTTTTATTAGCATCCAATTGTTAATCATTTAGGAAAATACACAATTTCATAATCAGACAAATATACTTCGTAGAGAGTTGTAGACAGGTTTGACGTCACTGATGACGCAGTTGTAGTTTTATTAGTATCCAATTGTTAATCATTTAGGAAAATACACATTTTCATAATCCGAGAAATATACTTCGTAGAGAGTTGTAGACAGGTTTGAAATCAATGATGACGCAGTTGTAGTTTTATTAGCATCCAATTGTTATTTTCTCATTTAGGAACATACACAATTTCATAATCAGACAAATATACTTCGTAGAGAGTTGTAGACAGGTTTGAAATCAATGATGACGCAGTTGTAGTTTTATTATCATCCGATTGTTATTTTCTCATTTAGGAAAATACACAATTTCATAATCAGATAAATATACATCGTAGAGAGTTATAGACAGGTTTGTAATCAATGATGACGCAGTTGTAGTTTTATTAACATCCAATTATTATTTTCTCATTTAGGAACATACACAATTTCATAATCAGACAAATATACTTCGTAGAGAGTTGTAGACAGGTTTGAAATCAATGATGACGCAGTTGTAGTTTTATTAGCATCCGATTGTTATTTTCTCATTTAGGAACATACACAATTTCATAATCAGACAAATATACTTCGTAGAGAGTTGTAGACAGGTTTGAAATCAATGATGACGCAGTTGTAGTTTTATTAGCATCCGATTGTTATTTTCTCATTTAGGAAAATACACAATTTCATAATCAGATAAATATACTTCGTAGAGAGTTATAGACAGGTTTGAAATCAATGATGACGCAGTTGTAGTTTTATTAGCATCCGATTGTTATTTTCTCATTTAGGAAAATACACAATTTCACATTCAGACAAATATACATCGTAGAGAGTTATAGACAGGTTTGAAATCAATGATGACGCAGTTGTAGTTTTATTAACATCCAATTATTATTTTCTCATTTAGGAACATACACAATTTCATAATCAGACAAATATACTTCGTAGAGAGTTGTAGACAGGTTTGAAATCAATGATGACGCAGTTGTAGTTTTATTAGCATCCGATTGTTATTTTCTCATTTAGGAACATACACAATTTCATAATCAGACAAATATACTTCGTAGAGAGTTGTAGACAGGTTTGAAATCAATGATGACGCAGTTGTAGTTTTATTAGCATCCGATTGTTATTTTCTCATTTAGGAAAATACACAATTTCACATTCAGACAAATATACTTCGTAGAGAGTTGTAGACAGGTTTGAAATCAATGATGACGCAGTTGTAGTTTTATTAGCATCCAATTGTTATTTTCTCATTTAGGAAAATACACAATTTCATAATCAGACAAATACACTTCGTAGAGTGTTGTAGACAGGTTTGACGTCACTGATGACGCAGTTGTAGTTTTATTAGCATCCAATTATTAATCATTTAGGAAAATACACATTTTCATAATCAGACAAATATACTTCGTAGAGAGTTATAGACAGGTTTGAAATCAATGATGACGCAGTTGTAGTTTTATTAGCATCCAATTGTTATTTTCTCATTTAGGAAAATACACAATTTCATAATCAGCCAAATATACTTCGTAGAGAGTTGTAGACAGGTTTGAAATCAATGATGACGCAGTTGTGGTTTTATTAGCATCCAATTGTTAATCATTTAGGAAAATACACATTTTCATAATCAGACAAATATACTTCGTAGAGAGTTATAGACAGGTTTGACGTCACTGATGACGCAGTTGTAGTTTTATTAGCATCCAATTGTTAATCATTTAGGAAAATACACATTTTCATAATCAGACAAATATACTTCGTAGAGAGTTGTAGACAGGTTTGACGTCACTGATGACGCAGTTGTAGTTTTATTAGCATCCAATTGTTAATCATTTAGGAAAATACACAATTTCATAATCAGACAAATATACTTCGTAGAGAGTTGTAGACAGGTTTGACGTCACTGATGACGCAGTTGTAGTTTTATTAGTATCCAATTGTTAATCATTTAGGAAAATACACATTTTCATAATCCGAGAAATATACTTCGTAGAGAGTTGTAGACAGGTTTGAAATCAATGATGACGCAGTTGTAGTTTTATTAGCATCCAATTGTTATTTTCTCATTTAGGAACATACACAATTTCATAATCAGACAAATATACTTCGTAGAGAGTTGTAGACAGGTTTGAAATCAATGATGACGCAGTTGTAGTTTTATTATCATCCGATTGTTATTTTCTCATTTAGGAAAATACACAATTTCATAATCAGATAAATATACATCGTAGAGAGTTATAGACAGGTTTGTAATCAATGATGACGCAGTTGTAGTTTTATTAACATCCAATTATTATTTTCTCATTTAGGAACATACACAATTTCATAATCAGACAAATATACTTCGTAGAGAGTTGTAGACAGGTTTGAAATCAATGATGACGCAGTTGTAGTTTTATTAGCATCCGATTGTTATTTTCTCATTTAGGAACATACACAATTTCATAATCAGACAAATATACTTCGTAGAGAGTTGTAGACAGGTTTGAAATCAATGATGACGCAGTTGTAGTTTTATTAGCATCCGATTGTTATTTTCTCATTTAGGAAAATACACAATTTCATAATCAGATAAATATACTTCGTAGAGAGTTATAGACAGGTTTGAAATCAATGATGACGCAGTTGTAGTTTTATTAGCATCCGATTGTTATTTTCTCATTTAGGAAAATACACAATTTCACATTCAGACAAATATACTTCGTAGAGAGTTGTAGACAGGTTTGAAATCAATGATGACGCAGTTGTAGTTTTATTAGCATCCAATTGTTATTTTCTCATTTAGGAAAATACACAATTTCATAATCAGACAAATACACTTCGTAGAGTGTTGTAGACAGGTTTGACGTCAGTGATGACGCAGTTGTAGTTTTATTAGCATCCAATTGTTAATCATTTAGGAAAATACACATTTTCATAATCCGAGAAATATACTTCGTAGAGAGTTGTAGACAGAATCAATGATGACGCAGTTGTAGTTTTATTAGCATCCAATTGTTATTTTCTCATTTAGGAACATACACAATTTCATAATCAGACAAATATACTTCGTAGAGAGTTGTAGACAGGTTTGAAATCAGTGATGACGCAGTTGTAGTTTTATTAGCATCCGATTGTTATTTTCTCATTTAGGAAAATACACAATTTCATAATCATACAAATATACATCGTAGAGAGTTATAGACAGGTTTGAAATCAATGATGAGGCAGTTGTAGTTTTATTAGCATCCAATTGTTATTTTCTCATTTAGGAACATACACAATTTCATAATCAGACAAATATACTTCGTAGAGAGTTGTAGACAGGTTTGAAATCAATGATGACGCAGTTGTAGTTTTATTAGCATCCGATTGTTATTTTCTCATTTAGGAACATACACAATTTCATAATCAGACAAATATACTTCGTAGAGAGTTGTAGACAGGTTTGAAATCAATGATGACGCAGTTGTAGTTTTATTAGCATCCAATTGTTATTTTCTCTATTAGGAAAATACACAATTTCATAATCAGACAAATACACTTCGTAGAGTGTTGTAGACAGGTTTGACGTCACTGATGACGCAGTTGTAGTTTTATTAGCATCCAATTGTTAATCATTTAGGAAAATACACATTTTCATAATCAGACAAATATACTTCGTAGAGAGTTATAGACAGGTTTGAAATCAATGATGACGCAGTTGTAGTTTTATTAGCATCCAATTGTTATTTTCTCATTTAGGAAAATACACAATTTCATAATCAGACAAATATACTTCGTAGAGAGTTGTAGACAGGTTTGAAATCAATGATGACGAAGTTGTAGTTTTATTAGCATCCAATTGTTATTTTCTCTATTAGGAAAATACACAATTTCATAATCAGACAAATACACTTCGTAGAGAGTTGTAGACAGGTTTGACGCCACTGATGACGCAGTTGTAGTTTTATTAGCATCCAATTGTTAATCATTTAGGAAAATACACATTTTCATAATCAGACAAATATACTTCGTAGAGAGTTATAGACAGGTTTGAAATCAATGATGACGCAGTTGTAGTTTTATTAGCATCCGATTGTTATTTTCTCATTTAGAAAAATACACAATTTCATAATCAGACAAATATACTTCGTAGAGAGTTGTAGACTGGTTTGACGTCAGTGATGACGCAGTTGTAGTTTTATTAGCATCCGATAATTATTTTCTCATTTAGGAAAATACACAATTTCATAATCAGGCAAACATACTTCGTAGAGAGTTATAGATAGGTTTGACGTCACTGATGACGCAGTTGTAGTTTTATTAGCATCCAATTGTTAATCATTTAGGAAAATACACAATTTCATAATCAGACAAATATACTTCGTAGAGAGTTGTAGACAGGTTTGACGTCACTGATGACGCAGTTGTAGCTTTATTAGCATCCAATTGTTAATCATTTAGGAAAATACACAATTTCATAATCAGACAAATATACTTCGTAGAGAGTTGTAGACAGGTTTGACGTCACTGATGACGCAGTTGTAGTTTTATTAGCATCCAATTGTTAATCATTTAGGAAAATACACATTTTCATAATCAGACAAATATACTTCGTAGAGAGTTGTAGACAGGTTTGAAATCAATGATGACGCAGTTGTAGTTTTATTAGCATCCGATTGTTATTTTCTCATTTAGGAAAATACACAATTTCACAATCAGACAAATATACTTCGTAGAGAGTTGTAGACAGGTTTGACGTCACTGATGACGCAGTTGTAGTTTTATTAGCATCCAATTGTTAATCATTTAGGAAAATACACAATTTCATAATCAGACAAATATACTTCGTAGAGAGTTGTAGACAGGTTTGACGTCACTGATGACGCAGTTGTAGTTTTATTAGCATCCAATTGTTAATCATTTAGGAAAATCCACATTTTCATAATCAGACAAATATACTTCGTAGAGAGTTGTAGACAGGTTTGAAATCAATGATGACGCAGTTGTAGTTTTATTAGCATCCAATTGTTATTTTTTCATTTAGGAACATACACAATTTCATAATCAGACAAATATACTTCGTAGAGAGTTGTAGACAGGTTTGAAATCAATGATGACGCAGTTGTAGTTTTATTAGCATCCGATCGTTATTTTCTCATTTAGGAAAATACACAATTTCACAATCAGACAAATATACTTCGTAGAGAGTTGTAGACAGGTTTGAAATCAATGATGATGCAGTTGTAGTTTTATTAGCATCCAATTGTTATTTTCTCATTTAGGAAAATACACAATTTCATAATCAGACAAATATACTTCGTAGAGAGTTGTAGACAGGTTTGACGTCACTGAAGATGCAGTTGTAGTTTTATTAGCATCCAATTGTTAATCATTTAGGAAAATACACATTTTCATAATCAGACAAATATACTTCGTAGAGAGTTGTAGACAGGTTTGACGTCACTGATGACGCAGTTGTAGTTTTATTAGCATCCAATTGTTAATCATTTAGGAAAATCCACATTTTCATAATCAGACAAATATACTTCGTAGAGAGTTGTAGACAGGTTTGAAATCAATGATGACGCAGTTGTAGTTTTATTAGCATCCAATTGTTATTTTTTCATTTAGGAACATACACAATTTCATAATCAGACAAATATACTTCGTAGAGAGTTGTAGACAGGTTTGAAATCAATGATGACGCAGTTGTAGTTTTATTAGCATCCAATTGTTATTTTTTCATTTAGGAACATACACAATTTCATAATCAGACAAATATACTTCGTAGAGAGTTGTAGACAGGTTTGAAATCAATGATGACGCAGTTGTAGTTTTATTAGCATCCGATTGTTATTTTCTCATTTAGGAAAATACACAATTTCACAATCAGACAAATATACTTCGTAGAGAGTTGTAGACAGGTTTGAAATCAATGATGATGCAGTTGTAGTTTTATTAGCATCCAATTGTTATTTTTTCATTTAGGAACATACACAATTTCATAATCAGACAAATATACTTCGTAGAGAGTTGTAGACAGGTTTGAAATCAATGATGACGCAGTTGTAGTTTTATTAGCATCCAATTGTTATTTTCTCATTTAGGAACATACACAATTTCATAATCAGACAAATATACTTTGTAGAGAGTTGTAGACAGGTTTGAAATCAATGATGACGCAGTTGTAGTTTTATTAGCATCCGATTGTTATTGTCTCATTTAGGAAAATACACAATTTCATAATCAGATAAATATACTTCGTAGAGAGTTATACACAGGTTTGAAATCAATGATGACGCAGTTGTGGTTTTATTAGCATCCAATTGTTAATCATTTAGGAAAATACACATTTTCATAATCAGACAAATATACTTCGTAGAGAGTTATAGACAGGTTTGACGTCACTGATGACGCAGTTGTAGTTTTATTAGCATCCAATTGTTAATCATTTAGGAAAATACACATTTTCATAATCAGACAAATATACTTCGTAGAGAGTTGTAGACAGGTTTGACGTCACTGATGACGCAGTTGTAGTTTTATTAGCATCCAATTGTTAATCATTTAGGAAAATACACAATTTCATAATCAGACAAATATACTTCGTAGAGAGTTGTAGACAGGTTTGACGTCACTGATGACGCAGTTGTAGTTTTATTAGTATCCAATTGTTAATCATTTAGGAAAATACACATTTTCATAATCCGAGAAATATACTTCGTAGAGAGTTGTAGACAGGTTTGAAATCAATGATGACGCAGTTGTAGTTTTATTAGCATCCAATTGTTATTTTCTCATTTAGGAACATACACAATTTCATAATCAGACAAATATACTTCGTAGAGAGTTGTAGACAGGTTTGAAATCAATGATGACGCAGTTGTAGTTTTATTATCATCCGATTGTTATTTTCTCATTTAGGAAAATACACAATTTCATAATCAGATAAATATACATCGTAGAGAGTTATAGACAGGTTTGAAATCAATGATGACGCAGTTGTAGTTTTATTAACATCCAATTATTATTTTCTCATTTAGGAACATACACAATTTCATAATCAGACAAATATACTTCGTAGAGAGTTGTAGACAGGTTTGAAATCAATGATGACGCAGTTGTAGTTTTATTAGCATCCGATTGTTATTTTCTCATTTAGGAAAATACACAATTTCATAATCAGATAAATATACTTCGTAGAGAGTTATAGACAGGTTTGAAATCAATGATGACGCAGTTGTAGTTTTATTAGCATCCGATTGTTATTTTCTCATTTAGGAAAATACACAATTTCACATTCAGACAAATATACTTCGTAGAGAGTTGTAGACAGGTTTGAAATCAATGATGACGCAGTTGTAGTTTTATTAGCATCCAATTGTTATTTTCTCATTTAGGAAAATACACAATTTCATAATCAGACAAATACACTTCGTAGAGTGTTGTAGACAGGTTTGACGTCACTGATGACGCAGTTGTAGTTTTATTAGCATCCAATTGTTAATCATTTAGGAAAATACACATTTTCATAATCAGACAAATATACTTCGTAGAGAGTTATAGACAGGTTTGAAATCAATGATGACGCAGTTGTAGTTTTATTAGCATCCAATTGTTATTTTCTCATTTAGGAAAATACACAATTTCATAATCAGCCAAATATACTTCGTAGAGAGTTGTAGACAGGTTTGAAATCAATGATGACGCAGTTGTGGTTTTATTAGCATCCAATTGTTAATCATTTAGGAAAATACACATTTTCATAATCAGACAAATATACTTCGTAGAGAGTTATAGACAGGTTTGACGTCACTGATGACGCAGTTGTAGTTTTATTAGCATCCAATTGTTAATCATTTAGGAAAATACACATTTTCATAATCAGACAAATATACTTCGTAGAGAGTTGTAGACAGGTTTGACGTCACTGATGACGCAGTTGTAGTTTTATTAGCATCCAATTGTTAATCATTTAGGAAAATACACAATTTCATAATCAGACAAATATACTTCGTAGAGAGTTGTAGACAGGTTTGACGTCACTGATGACGCAGTTGTAGTTTTATTAGTATCCAATTGTTAATCATTTAGGAAAATACACATTTTCATAATCCGAGAAATATACTTCGTAGAGAGTTGTAGACAGGTTTGAAATCAATGATGACGCAGTTGTAGTTTTATTAGCATCCAATTGTTATTTTCTCATTTAGGAACATACACAATTTCATAATCAGACAAATATACTTCGTAGAGAGTTGTAGACAGGTTTGAAATCAATGATGACGCAGTTGTAGTTTTATTATCATTCGATTGTTATTTTCTCATTTAGGAAAATACACAATTTCATAATCAGATAAATATACATCGTAGAGAGTTATAGACAGGTTTGTAATCAATGATGACGCAGTTGTAGTTTTATTAACATCCAATTATTATTTTCTCAATTAGGAACATACACAATTTCATAATCAGACAAATATACTTCGTAGAGAGTTGTAGACAGGTTTGAAATCAATGATGACGCAGTTGTAGTTTTATTAGCATCCGATTGTTATTTTCTCATTTAGGAACATACACAATTTCATAATCAGACAAATATACTTCGTAGAGAGTTGTAGACAGGTTTGAAATCAATGATGACGCAGTTGTAGTTTTATTAGCATCCGATTGTTATTTTCTCATTTAGGAAAATACACAATTTCATAATCAGATAAATATACTTCGTAGAGAGTTATAGACAGGTTTGAAATCAATGATGACGCAGTTGTAGTTTTATTAGCATCCGATTGTTATTTTCTCATTTAGGAAAATACACAATTTCACATTCAGACAAATATACTTCGTAGAGAGTTGTAGACAGGTTTGAAATCAATGATGACGCAGTTGTAGTTTTATTAGCATCCAATTGTTATTTTCTCATTTAGGAAAATACACAATTTCATAATCAGACAAATACACTTCGTAGAGTGTTGTAGACAGGTTTGACGTCAGTGATGACGCAGTTGTAGTTTTATTAGCATCCAATTGTTAATCATTTAGGAAAATACACATTTTCATAATCAGACAAATATACTTCGTAGAGAGTTATAGACAGGTTTGAAATCAATGATGACGCAGTTGTAGTTTTATTAGCATCCAATTGTTATTTTCTCATTTAGGAAAATACACAATTTCATAATCAGCCAAATATACTTCGTAGAGAGTTGTAGACAGGTTTGAAATCAATGATGACGAAGTTGTAGTTTTATTAGCATCCAATTGTTATTTTCTCTATTAGGAAAATACACAATTTCATAATCAGACAAATACACTTCGTAGAGAGTTGTAGACAGGTTTGACGTCACTGATGACGCAGTTGTAGTTTTATTAGCATCCAATTGTTAATCATTTAGGAAAATACACATTTTCATAATCAGACAAATATACTTCGTAGAGAGTTATAGACAGGTTTGAAATCAATGATGACGCAGTTGTAGTTTTATTAGCATCCGATTGTTATTTTCTCATTTAGAAAAATACACAATTTCATAATCAGACAAATATACTTCGTAGAGAGTTGTAGACTGGTTTGACGTCAGTGATGACGCAGTTGTAGTTTTAGTAGCATCCGATAATTATTTTCTCATTTAGGAAAATACACAATTTCATAATCAGGCAAACATACTTCGTAGAGAGTTATAGACAGGTTTGACGTCACTGATGACGCAGTTGTAGTTTTATTAGCATCCAATTGTTAATCATTTAGGAAAATACACATTTTCATAATCAGACAAATATACTTCGTAGAAAGTTATAGACAGGTTTGAAATCAATGATGACGCAGTTATAGTTTTATTAGCATCCGATTGTTATTTTCTCATTTAGAAAAATACACAATTTCATAATCAGACAAATATACTTCGTAGAGAGTTGTAGACAGGTTTGACGTTAGTGATGACGCAGTTGTAGTTTTATTAGCATCCGATTGTTATTTTCTCATTTAGGAAAATACACAATTTCATAATCAGGCAAACATACTTCGTAGAGAGTTGTAGACAGGTTTGGCGTCAGTGATGACGCAGTTGTAGTTTTATTAGCATCCGATTGTTATTTTCTCATTTAGGAAAATACACAATTTCATAATCAGGCAAACATACTTCGTAGAGAGTAATAGACAGGTTTGACGTCACTAATGACGCAGTTGTAGTTTTATTAGCATCCAATTGTTAATCATTTAGGAAAATACACATTTTCATAATCAGACAAATATACTTCGTAGAGAGTTATAGACAGGTTTGATATCAATGATGACGCAGTTGTAGTTTTATTAGCATCCGATTGTTATTTTTTCATTTAGAAAAATACACAATTTCATAATCAGACAAATATACTTCGTAGAGAGTTGTAGACAGGTTTGACGTTAGTGATGACGCAGTTGTAGTTTTATTAGCATCCGATTGTTATTTTCTCATTTAGGAAAATACACAATTTCATAATCAGGCAAACATACTTCGTAGAGAGTTGTAGACAGGTTTGACGTCACTGATGACGCAGTTGTAGTTTTATTAGCATCCATTTGTTAATCATTTAGGAAAATACACATTTTCATAATCAGACAAATATACTTCGTAGAGAGTTATAGACAGGTTTGAAATCAATGATGACGCAGTTGTAGTTTTATTAGCATCCAATTGTTAATCATTTAGGAAAATACACATTTTCATAATCAGACAAATATACTTCGTAGAGAGTTATAGACAGGTTTGAAATCAATGATGACGCAGTTGTAGTTTTATTAGCATCCGATTGTTATTTTCTCATTTAGAAAAATATACAATTTCATAATCAGACAAATATACTTCGTAGAGAGTTGTAGACAGGTTTGACGTCAGTGATGACGCAGTTGTAGTTTTATTAGCATCCGATTGTTATTTTCTCATTTAGGAAAATACACAATTTCATAATCAGGCAAACATACTTCGTAGAGAGTTATAGACAGGTTTGACGTCACTGATGACGCAGTTGTAGTTTTATTAGCATCCAATTGTTAATCATTTAGGATAATACACATTTTCATAATCAGACAAATATACTTCGTAGAGAGTTATAGACAGGTTTGAAATCAATGATGACGCCGTTGTAGTTTTATTAGCATCCGATTGTTATTTTCTCATTTAGAAAAATACACAATTTCATAATCAGACAAATATACTTCGTAGAGAGTTGTAGACAGGTTTGACGTTAGTGATGACGCAGTTGTAGTTTTATTAGCATCCGATTGTTATTTTCTCATTTAGGAAAATACACAATTTCATAATCTGGCAAACATACTTCGTAGAGAGTTGTAGACAGGTTTGACGTCACTGATGACGCAGTTGTAGTTTTATTAGCATCCAATGGTTAATCATTTAGGATAATACACATTTTCATAATCAGACAAATATACTTCGTAGAGAGTTATAGACAGGTTTGAAATCAATGATGACGCAGTTGTAGTTTTATTAGCATCCGATTGTTATTTTCTCATTTAGAAAAATACACAATTTCATAATCAGACAAATATACTTCGTAGAGAGTTGTAGACAGGTTTGAGGTTAGTGATGACGCAGTTGTAGTTTTATTAGCATCCGATTGTTATTTTCTCATTTAGGAAAATACACAATTTCATAATCAGGCAAACATACTTCGTAGAGAGTTGTCGACAGGTTTTACGTCACGGATGACGCAGTTGTAGTTTTATTAGCATCCAATTGTTAATCATTTAGGAAAATACACATTTTCATAATCAGACAAATATACTACGTAGAGAGTTATAGGCAGGTTTGAAATCAATGATGACGCAGTTGTAGTTTTATTAGCATCCGATTGTTATTTTCTCATTTAGAAAAATACGCAATTTCATAATCAGACAAATATACTTCGTAGGGAGTTGTAGACAGGTTTGACGTTATTGATGACGCAGTTGTAGTTTTATTAGCATCCGATTGTTATTTTCTCATTTAGGAAAATACACAATTTCATAATCAGGCAAACATACTTCGTAGAGAGTTGTAGACAGGTTTGACGTTAGTGATGACGCAGTTGTAGTTTTATTAGCATCCGATTGTTATTTTCTCATTTAGAAAAATACACAATTTCATAATCAGACAAATATACTTCGTAGAGAGTTGTAGACAGGTTTGAAATCAATGATGACGCAGCTGTAGTTTTATTAGCATCCGATTGTTATTTTCTCATTTAGAAAAATACACAATTTCATAATCAGACAAATATACTTCGTAGAGAGTTGTAGACAGGTTTGACGTTATTGATGACGCAGTTGTAGTTTTATTAGCATCCGATTGTTATTTTCTCATTTAGGAAAATACACAATTTCATAATCAGGCAAACATACTTCGTAGACAGTTGTAGACAGGTTTGAAATCAATGATGACGCAGTTGTAGTTTTATTAGCATCCGATTGTTATTTTCTCATTTAGAAAAATACACAATTTCATAATCAGACAAATATACGTCGTAGAGAGTTGTAGACAGGTTTGACGTTATTGATGACGCAGTTGTAGTTTTATTAGCATCCGATTGTTATTTTCTCATTTAGGAAAATACACAATTTCATAATCAGGCAAACATACTTCGTAGAGAGTTGTAGACAGGTTTGACGTTAGTGATGACGCAGTTGTAGTTTTATTAGCATCCGACTGTTAATCATTTAGGAAAATACACATTTTCATAATCAGGCAAATATACTTCGTAGAGAGTTATAGACAGGTTTGAAATCAATGATGACGCAGTTGTAGTTTTATTAGCATCCGATTGTTATTTTCTCATTTAGGAAAATACACAATTTCATAATCAGACAAATATACTTCGTAGAGAGTTGTAGACAGGTTTGACGTTAGTGATGACGCAGTTGTAGTTTTATTAGCATCCGATTGTTATTTTCTCATTTAGGAAAATACAGAATTTCATAATCAGGCAAACATACTTCGTAGAGAGTTGTAGACAGGTTTGAAATCAATGATGACGCAGTTGTAGTTTTATTAGCATCCGATTCTTATTTTCTCATTTAGAAAAATACACAATTTTATAATCAGACAAATATACTTCGTAGAGAGTTGTAGACAGGTTTGACGTTATTGATGACGCAGTTGTAGTTTTATTAGCATCCGATTGTTATTTTCTCAATTAGGAAAATACACAATTTTATAATCAGGCAAACATACTTCGTAGAGAGTTGTAGACAGGTTTGACGTTAGTGATGACGCAGTTGTAGTTTTATTAGCATCCGATTGTTAATCATTTAGGAAAATACACATTTTCATAATCAGACAAATATACTTCGTAGAGAGTTATAGACAGGTTTGAAATCAATGATGACGCAGCTGTATTTTTATTAGCATCCGATTGTTATTTTCTCATTTAGGAAACTACACAATTTCATAATCAGACAAATATACTTCGTAGAGAGTTGTAGACAGGTTTGACGTTAGTGATGACGCAGTTGTAGTTTTATTAGCATCCGATTGTTATTTTCTCATTTAGGAAAATACAGAATTTCATAATCAGGCAAACATACTTCGTAGAGAGTTGTAGACAGGTTTGAAATCAATGATGACGCAGTTGTAGTTTTATTAGCATCCGATTGTTATTTTCTCATTTAGGAAAATACATAATTTCATAATCAGGCAAACATACTTCGTAGAGAGTTGTAGACAGGTTTGAAATCAATGATGACGTAGTTGTAGTTTTATCAGCATCCGATTGTTATTTTCTCATTTAGGAAATACAGAATTTCATAATCAGGCAAACATACTTCGTAGAGAGTTGTAGACAGGTTTGAAATCAATGATGACGCAGTTGTAGTTTTATTAGCATCCGATTGTTATTTTCTCATTTAGAAAAATACACAATTTTATAATCAGACAAATATACTTCGTAGAGAGTTGTAGACAGGTTTGACGTTAGTGATGACGCAGTTGTAGTTTTATTAGCATCCGATTGTTATTTTCTCATTTAGGAAAATACAGAATTTCATAATCAGGCAAACATACTTCGTAGAGAGTTGTAGACAGGTTTGACGTTAGTGATGACGCAGTTGTAGTTTTATTAGCATCCGATTGTTATTTTCTCATTTAGGAAAATACAGAATTTCATAATCAGGCAAACATACTTCGTAGAGAGTTGTAGACAGGTTTGAAATCAATGATGACGCAGTTGTAGTTTTATTAGCATCCGATTCTTATTTTCTCATTTAGAAAAATACACAATTTTATAATCAGACAAATATACTTCGTAGAGAGTTGTAGACAGGTTTGACGTTAGTGATGACGCAGTTGTAGTTTTATTAGCATCCGATTGTTATTTTCTCATTTAGGAAAATACAGAATTTTTTTAATCAGACAAATATACTTCGTAGAGAGTTGTAGACAGGTTTGACGTCACTGATGATGCAGTTGTAGTTTTATTAGCATCCAATTGTTAATCATTTAGGAAAATACACATTTTCATAATCAGACAAATATACTTCGTAGAGAGTTGTAGACAGGTTTGAAATCAATGATGACGCAGTTATAGTTTTATTAGCATCCAATTGTTATTTTCTCATTTAGGAAAATACAGAATTTCATAATCAGACAAATATACTTCGTAGAGAGTTGTAGACAGGTTTGAAATCAATGATGACGCAGTTGTAGTTTTATTAGCATCCGATTGTTATTTTCTCATTTAGGAAAATACAGAATTTCATAATCAGGCAAACATACTTCGTAGAGAGTTGTAGACTGGTTTGACGTCAGTGATGACGCAGTTGTAGTTTTAGTAGCATCCGATAATTATTTTCTCATTTAGGAAAATACACAATTTCATAATCAGGCAAACATACTTCGTAGAGAGTTATAGACAGGTTTGACGTCACTGATGACGCAGTTGTAGTTTTATTAGCATCCAATTGTTAATCATTTAGGAAAATACACATTTTCATAATCAGACAAATATACTTCGTAGAAAGTTATAGACAGGTTTGAAATCAATGATGACGCAGTTATAGTTTTATTAGCATCCGATTGTTATTTTCTCATTTAGAAAAATACACAATTTCATAATCAGACAAATATACTTCGTAGAGAGTTGTAGACAGGTTTGACGTTAGTGATGACGCAGTTGTAGTTTTATTAGCATCCGATTGTTATTTTCTCATTTAGGAAAATACACAATTTCATAATCAGGCAAACATACTTCGTAGAGAGTCTTAGACAGGTTTGGCGTCAGTGATGACGCAGTTGTAGTTTTATTAGCATCCGATTGTTATTTTCTCATTTAGGAAAATACACAATTTCATAATCAGGCAAACATACTTCGTAGAGAGTAATAGACAGGTTTGACGTCACTAATGACGCAGTTGTAGTTTTATTAGCATCCAATTGTTAATCATTTAGGAAAATACACATTTTCATAATCAGACAAATATACTTCGTAGAGAGTTATAGACAGGTTTGATATCAATGATGACGCAGTTGTAGTTTTATTAGCATCCGATTGTTATTTTCTCATTTAGAAAAATACACAATTTCATAATCAGACAAATATACTTCGTAGAGAGTTGTAGACAGGTTTGACGTTAGTGATGACGCAGTTGTAGTTTTATTAGCATCCGATTGTTATTTTCTCATTTAGGAAAATACACAATTTCATAATCAGGCAAACATACTTCGTAGAGAGTTGTAGACAGGTTTGACGTCACTGATGACGCAGTTGTAGTTTTATTAGCATCCGTTTGTTAATCATTTAGGAAAATACACATTTTCATAATCAGACAAATATACTTCGTAGAGAGTTATAGACAGGTTTGAAATCAATGATGACGCAGTTGTAGTTTTATTAGCATCCAATTGTTAATCATTTAGGAAAATACACATTTTCATAATCAGACAAATATACTTCGTAGAGAGTTATAGACAGGTTTGAAATCAATGATGACGCAGTTGTAGTTTTATTAGCATCCAATTGTTAATCATTTAGGAAAATACACATTTTCATAATCAGACAAATATACTTCGTAGAGAGTTATAGACAGGTTTGAAATCAATGATGACGCAGTTGTAGTTTTATTAGCATCCGATTGTTATTTTCTCATTTAGGAAAATACACAATTTCATAATCAGGCAAACATACTTCGTAGAGAGTTATAGACAGGTTTGACGTCACTGATGACGCAGTTGTAGTTTTATTAGCATCCAATTGTTAATCATTTAGGATAATACACATTTTCATAATCAGACAAATATACTTCGTAGAGAGTTATAGACAGGTTTGAAATCAATGATGACGCAGTTGTAGTTTTATTAGCATCCAATTGTTAATCATTTAGGAAAATACACATTTTCATAATCAGACAAATATACTTCGTAGAGAGTTATAGACAGGTTTGAAATCAATGATGACGCAGTTGTAGTTTTATTAGCATCCGATTGTTATTTTCTCATTTAGGAAAATACACAATTTCATAATCAGGCAAACATACTTCGTAGAGAGTAATAGACAGGTTTGACGTCACTAATGACGCAGTTGTAGTTTTATTAGCATCCAATTGTTAATCATTTAGGAAAATACACATTTTCATAATCAGACAAATATACTTCGTAGAGAGTTATAGACAGGTTCGATATCAATGATGACGCAGTTGTAGTTTTATTAGCATCCGATTGTTATTTTCTCATTTAGAAAAATACACAATTTCATAATCAGACAAATATACTTCGTAGAGAGTTGTAGACAGGTTTGACGTTAGTGATGACGCAGTTGTAGTTTTATTAGCATCCGATTGTTATTTTCTCATTTAGGAAAATACACAATTTCATAATCAGGCAAACATACTTCGTAGAGAGTTGTAGACAGGTTTGACGTCACTGATGACGCAGTTGTAGTTTTATTAGCATCCATTTGTTAATCATTTAGGAAAATACACATTTTCATAATCAGACAAATATACTTCGTAGAGAGTTATAGACAGGTTTGAAATC